>VDFB02039438.1:0-11977 GCA_007258455.2 Sequoia sempervirens
GGATGGTGGGCATGGGGGTTTTAGGGAATCTGGATCAACATCTTCTTCTACAGCACGTGGCCCAAACACAGGTGGAGGAAACATTGATGCTTTCTTCCAACCTCGTACTACACCAGGATCACAAACCACTTTGGAGAGTACAGGATGGAGGAAGAATGTCCACGATCAAGCGAAGGCCATTGCAAATTTTTGGTACTCCTCGAGCTTGCCATTCCATGCTGCCAGATCTCCATATTGGCAAGCTATGGTTGATGCTATTGCAGTTGTAGGTCCAGGGTTTCGAGCTCCATCTTATCAGACATTGAGGACTAGTATGCTCAATGAGGCAGTAAACGATGTCAAAGATGTTCTTAAAGAGCATCGATCAGAGTGGACTAATAGTGGGTGCACCATTATGTCAGACGGATGGACAAATAGAAGGAACCGAACCCTCATCAACTTCCTTGTCTCTTCTGATCTTGGCACTGTTTTTTTGAGATATGTAGATGCATCAAATACAATGAAATCTGCAGCTGCATTGTTCGATATGTATGACTCGGTAGTCATGGAAGTGGGGCCAGAAAATGTGGTTCAATTTATTACAGACAATGCTGCTGCTTGTGTTGCTGCTGGGAAACTTCTGATAGAAAAATACCCCTCCATGTTTTTTACCCCATGTGCAGCACATTGCATTGATCTAACCCTAGAGGACATTGGGAAAATTGAATGGGTTAAGGAGATACAGCACAAGGCTCGCTCTGTTACCAAATATATTTATAATCACACAAAGGTTTTGAGTATGATGCGGTCTTTCACAGAGGGCAAGGACCTAGTTCGTCCAGGGGTGACAAGATTCGCAACACATTTTCTTGCACTACAGACTCTTTGTCAACAAAAAATGAATTTGAAACGAATGTTTGTTTCAAGAGAGTGGATGGAGTCTGGCTTTGGTAATCAAACAGATGGCATGGCAATTGCAGATTACATGTATTCTACTAGTTTTTGGAATGTGGCTGAACAAGTTGTATCATTTTCGGAGCCTCTAGTAAAAGTCTTGAGGCTAGTGGATGGGGATAAATCCCCCATGGGATACTTGTATGAGGCCATGGATAGGGCCAAGGAGGTGATGAGGGGTAGGCTGGAAAATGACAAGGATAGGTATATGCCATTGTGGGACATAATAGATAGGAGATGGGATGGACAGATGCATTCCCCTCTCCATGTTGCAGGATACTTTCTCAATCCATCATTGTTCTACAACTCTTCATTCAGACAAATTGATGCTGAGATCACACAAGGATTGTTAAAGTGCATGGACAAAATGTTTCCAAACCAAGAACGATTGCATGAAGCTATGTCAGAGTTGCAATTGTACAGGCAAGGAAGGGGTTTTCTCTCTTCTAGGGTTGCCGTGGAAGGCCGAAAGACCTTCCAACCAGGTAGACTCTATAAAATTTTGATAATCTTTTGATTTTTCATGTCACATGATCATTAAATGTGTCTTAGATTTTAAGATATTCTTACATGATACTCATCTCCATATAATGTTCTTTGAACTTTCAGCTCAATGGTGGGATTTTTTTGGCCACGAATGCAAAAATCTAAGGTGGATGGCAATACGCATTTTGACCCAGCCATGCAGCTCATCCGCTTGTGAGTGTAATTGGAGTGTTTTTGAACACATACATTCCAAGAAATGCAACCGCTTAACACAAAAACGGATGAATGACTTGGTGTTTGTTCACCACAACCTCCACCTAAAGCTAAAGAAAGCTCAAGGTGAGACTTTTAATACGCTTGCAATCAATTTCAATTGTTGTCATTGTGTTTTTCACTTGTAGAGCAAAGACTAATTTCTACATGGACAAAAACAAGAACTATTGAGGAAGATGCCCCAATTGACCTCGACGAGATTGATCCTGAGTCTGAGTGGATTGCTGCATTTGATGATGATGTTCTTGAGGATGAATTTGAATATTGTCTTGAGCCTGAAGATGTAGATATCATGGCAGAGGCGAGCGTGCCTCTTGATATACTTGAAGAAGCTCAATGGGCAACCGGTCACCTAGCAGCTTCAACATCGGGAGCGGGAGCTTCTGCCCTCTAGCACGTCATTTGCTACAATTGATTTTTTTGGAACTTTGTACTTAGTTTATAGGTTTACTTTGTACAAAGTCACAAACTATATTGTAATAGACATTTTGACAACTGTCACCATCTGATATTTATGCAGTTGTAGTATGTTTTGTGCAATGTAATCACTAATCAGCGATATGAGTATAACCAACGAAAATCTGTTTTCTATAATTCATGGATTGAACTCTATATTTTATTTGCTCTCAATGTCTGTATGCTATGGAAATGCCATTAAATTTTTAAAAAAATTACTTTCTGACTGTTTTTCTTCAATTTTTTGCCTTTTTTGTAAATCCGATTTTTTCCCCATTTTTTCAAAAAATCCTGAACTTTTTGTTTGCGGATTTATTCCCCAAACGATTAATGCTGCTATGATATATATTATAAAAAAAATGTACATGCATATGTGCTTTCATTGTAGAAGCCTCTCGGCTTAATAATAATTCGACAAGACTTCAAAGAAATGAGTTAAGTACCTGTTCATAGTGAATAAATATGACGTCAACCAAAGACTTTATTTCTAGATACTAGACTCTACTTATCCAACAAGAAAATAGGTCCTTAGAGTCGGCACAAATATTGCAGATAATGACTAAAAGGAATTTCTACCGTTACCAAACACAATTTATCCTCAAATTCATTATTCATGTTTGCAAATTTTTGTGGCTATTTATCAGTGCAACCTACCACACTATAAATTAAGTGACTCAGAAAAAAAATTAACAGGAAAATCTACACTTTAATTTTTATTTTTTTAAAAATACCAATTGGATATTCGATTAGATTAGTTCCACAAGATCTCACCTTGAAAATATATATGTAAAAACCAGATATAACACATTTATTTCCATATAAATATTTTAAAAATTAATCAATCCATTTGGCATATAACATTATTTTACCCTCTTCTAATCATCTAGATAATTGTTAATAAGTAAAGGCTCTCCATTATGTTTTGGATTTTTCATGCCGTACAAAAGAAAACCCTAAACTCCTGAAATTCAATGCTGCATAAATAAATGATTATCTTGGAAATGTTGGGAAGTGATGTATGACCCTCACCGCCATGCAATTTACTAAGGATTCCATGTAAAATAATTAGTAAACATTTATTTTTTGATAACTGTGTTTGTAAATGCAAGTGCATGTTGACTGTAACTGTCATATGCGCAGTCTTATTTTTAGATAAACTATTGTAGTTTAATGTTTGCATGAGCAGCATGCAATGTTTGCGGCTATTATTGCATGAACTATATTTAGAATTGTAATGGAAAACCTCTATAAAGAAAAGTCATATGTAAAAGATTTCATACCATACAAAAGAAAACCCTAAACTCATCAAATTCAATGCTACATAAATAAATGATTATCTTGAAAAACTGACCAATGTAAGTGTTCTTTTTCAATTGCAGTTCTTCGAGAGAAGCAGTCCTACCAGGAACCTCAGTTGGCACTGTAACCTGAATTTTAGTACGCAAACTAAAGTAATCATACGGCCTTTGGGCACAATTCCAGGGGAGAGGGGCCAGTGGAATGCTGAGGATTACATTAGTGGGTACCCAATGCATTTGGAGGCCATACTATTACCCAATGATGGTTTATATGCATGTCCAATGATTTGTGATTTGACTACCCATGGTAAACAAAATGGCAATAGCGATCTAAAGCAACCAATCGTATGATACCACATGAATCAACTACTAAGTGATGTAATGCACGAGAATTGGTCTCACTATTTTTGGAGACCTTTTTGGACACTGTATTAAAGAAACACGTATTACTGATGTAGCATCATATTAGATGATGTGGCCCTGTGAAACCAGGGTTTACATAAGCAGGAACTTGCCAAGTAAGCTGCTGAAACTGGGGTGATTTGAAATTTGGAGCATGGGATAGAATTAGAGGCGTGAGAGTTAGGGGTTGCAGCTACTGGGCCTCTCCCCAGAATGAGAAGAATACCCCCGACTCCTTTATAGTAGTTATAGTAGGGCCCCGCTTCCCCCAATTATAGTAGTTCCGGTTGAGACTTCCTGCTAGTAGTTGAGATCCGTTCCCCTTACCCCTGCAGAACGGTTCCTATCAGCCGGCATTTACTCCATTAGGGCAGGCTGAACCCCCCGATGAGCATAAAGCGTTCCGTTAAGGGTAATCGACTTTCTTGCTAACTCCAACATCATTGCCAAAGTTAAGGTCATTTGGTGGCCTGCAATCTAAGAGTCGTGTCCAAGGTTCAACTCCAGGCTGTGGGATATTGATTATAGGATACAAGAATGACTCGGAACTATATACAATTGCCTTAAGTGACTCAAAAACTCTTGTAGGGGAATTCACTCCAACCTCTCAGTAATGGTTCTACAGCTTCTGCTGTTCCGTTATATTTGCAATGAGTGTGACCCAGGGTTATATATTTTGCAAGTGCATTCAAGATATCCAGGTTTAAATAAGTACATTTGAGTGTAACCCACACATATATATGATCTAAAAAGAACATTCCAGTGCGACCCATCACCCGAATTTATGTCTTGCAAATACCATCATTTGAATAAATTTATTTATCTTTAGAATACATTGGAGTGTGACCCAGGTTTATACATTTTAAAATGGAAGGCTGCGCAATGATTATGGGATACATTATGATGAGTAGGCTTGAGTTCATTCCAGGGGGATTCCAAGTTTTATAGTACGTTTGAGAGTGATGAAGGTTTAAATACCCTAAAAATATGGCATAAATCCAAATATTGATTTAAAGGCTGTTCATAACACCAACCAAGAATAAATCCCCATATTAGAGCTACGCGAACTGTAATTTTGGGGTAGACTATAATAATCATAAAAGAAAATTTCACTAAAAACTGAGTAAGTTCAAACCTCAATGAAGCTAATGTCTGCGAAACTGCCATGACCACTTTTAACAGAAGGCCTCGTTTCCTGAACTCTTCCATGAGACGTTCAATGGCGTCATCGGGGCGCTTTGCCTCTTCATTCTTCTTCTTTGAAAGTGTATTCGGTATGTTTAAATAGATTGTAAATTTCTTTTTTCTTTTTTTTCTCATTTTATAAACATAGATTTATTTTTTTATATGTTATCTTGAATCTTTTTTTGGATTCAATCTTTTTATAGAGCTTTAATTCTATTAATTAATTTCTATATAAATGTGTCTATCTATGATATTTGAACTTGGTATTGTTGATAAGCATCATCGGAACTTGTTGAGCTAGGCGAACGATGACTTGCTTCTCACCTTTTGCTTTAATCGAGCCTTTGAATTAATTTAACGATATTGACAAGTTGGAAGTCATGTCAAGAAGAATACAAATGCCTTGTTCTTGTCAATGTAAAATGTTGGTGCTAAGTGTTTTTGTGATGCGTATGTTATCTATAGATGTGTCACTATAATGATGTGTGTTAGATGTCCAAAATGAATTAGAATTTATCTTTTATATAACACTCTAGTGCACAAATTTAAATATTTTATGTTTTATTCGATGGCAATGACTAACTGGGATTGAATTAGCTTGAGTCCATATGTAAATTTGATATTGGAATTTCAAATGGCAAAAAAGCATGTGAATTAGACCCAAGACAAGAAATGAGAAGTATGTAAATCAAATTGGAAAAATTGGTATGTGTAGACTTAGGTTTAGACAAGGCTTGGGTCAATTGCTTTCATGCAAAAATACACTATTTGCAACACTAAACCATTGTATTGGAGACAAGTAGTAAAAGTAACTCTAAAATAAATAGGGAAAAGTGTTTGGTATGAACTTTTCATCCTTATATTTTGTCTTGATGTTGGCTAATGTGTAAGTTGTTGTAAATCATGCATGTCAATTGTCACGTCCCATTTTTAATCGCTTATTTTAGATATATTTTTAATGTTAAATAATTGTTCAGGATGAACAAAAATCATTTTTTTTATGTTGCATTATGTGTTGCAATAGACATTATTTATCTTTATAAAATCTTGACTTCATATGATAGATTTAATGTGTATAATATTAATACCCATTTAGCATGTGTGAGTTTATATCCTATTTGATTGTGAATAATGATCTTAATAACAACCAAACAATTATTTATACTAATGTGAGGTGAATGCAAGAAAGTATTTTCCCCTTTTGACATGATGAGAGAGTATCATCTACAAGAGAATGGTAGATAGTGATGATATGGTAGTCAAATCAAGCTAACCAAAAACCTCACACACACTTGCACAAATTAGGAATTTGGTTCTATGTTGATGCATGCTTTATCACACTTTTTCATAAATCATGTACGTTAAATGCATTTTAAGTATATGTCAAAGTGTCTTAATATTTGGTCTATGCTTACTTGCATATGAATGTTCCCTTGATGTATGATTGTAGGTGGTTTTTGCATTTTTCTAATCAAATTAAATATTTTCTTGAATCCATATAAAATTTGTATATATATTATTTCATTTTTGAAATTAAAATGGATTTTAGTCTTTTTAATCAAAGAATCATTTGTCTTTACCGACTTGGTTGAGTTCCTTTCAAAAATGTTTTCAATTAAAATGAGTTTTAAGTGCTCACAAAGAGGGAAAATGGAGTAGGGCAATGAAGAAAAACTAGTCTTTAGGTTGTTTTAGCTCATTGAAGAAGAATTCAAGAGGAATCTCAGCAGTATTGGGAAGTGGAGTTTGTGAGCCAAAGAAGTAGGAGGGTCTTGGTTTCACGGTGGACTGATTTAAGATAAAACAGGCCTTAGTACTAAGTTATAGTATTAAGCGTTGGTACTCTCAACAACATATGTGCTGGGCTAAAATTCTGACCTTCAAATATTTGGGGGCGGTAGAAAGTAGGGAGGTAGCAAGGTTCAATATGGAGGGGAAAGCCTCTGTGATTTGGAGTACCCTTAAACGTGGTGCCAAGCTAGTTAAACAGGGACTTTTTTGGATTTTTAATGGGGGTCGAGATGCTCTTTTCTGGCATGATTCTTGGGATGGACACCCACCCATTGTGTCATCTCATCCCCATCTCCAAGATTTGTGCCAGATTTTTGTGGAGGTGGGTTGGATTCATGTGATTGATTTCAAATCTCAACAATCTTTGGGTCAAATTTTTGTGTCCAGGTGGAAGAGCCCCTTGGATTGGCCTCCTGGTGGTGCGGTGGAGGATCGTCAAGAGCTTGCTAAGATTTTATTGGGTTGTGTCTGTAATTCTCTCCAAGGGGGTGATGTGCTTGCTTGGGGTCCTGACTTGAAAGGAAAATTTTTGGTTGCCTCTGGTTATCAAGTTTTGGATAAACAAGTTTTTGGAAGCTCCCAGGTTTCTTGGTGGAAGCATGTTTGGAATAAATTTGCTTGGCCTAAGTGTAATTTTTTCTCTTGGCTTGTGGTTCAAGGAAAGTGTCTTACTTGGGATAATCTTTGGAAACAAGGGTTCCAAGGGCCCTCCATGTGCATTCTATGTGGTCAGCATGATGAATGCTTATCACATCTCTTTTTTCAGTGTTCTTTTGTTAAGACTATCTGGCATCACTGGTGGAATCTTTGGAGCTTACCATGTTGCCATGTCTCTTCTTTGGAGGATTTTTGGAAGAGACAGGGTTCTTCTCCTACTACAACCTCTTTTCTTAAAATTGCTTGGAGCATTGGTCCTAGTTTGATTGTTTGGAAAATTTGGTTGGAACGTAACAAAAGAATATTCTTGGATAAGAAATTGCTCGTGGGGCAACTTTGGAGGCGAATTCTTGGGGCTTTGCAGGAGACTTTGACTGCAAAGTGTGACTTGTCTGTGTCGATTGTCCTAGGGACTTGGGTGTTGTTAATGATCTAGGTCTTGTCACTAGGGATAAGAGTATTTTGAGAAAAGTGCATCGTAGGCGTGGGCGTGAGAGGGTTGCTCGTGATGGCTTTTGGTGTCCACCTACTCTAGGAGAGCTAAAAATTAATATGGATGGGTTGTCTAGGGGTAGCCACATGCATACTAGGGTTGGTGGTATTGGTAGAAACTGACCTTGGTGGTGGTTTCTTCTTTTCTATGTATCGTGGTTTTCAAACTAATAATCTTATTCAGGCAAGTGCTATTCTCTTGGCGATTGAGCGTTCGGCTGCCCTTGGATGGCATCGGATTGTTTATGAAGCTGATTCTTAGGTGGTTATTTATATGTTGAATAATCAAAATTTGGAGGATGTGAATTGGTAGCTAGCTGTGGTTGTCAAACAAATTATTTCTTTGTGCTCTACCTTGGAGTCCATTATTTTCTGCCATATTCCATAGGAGTGGAATAGGGTGTTTGATGGGCTAGCTAGATGGGCATCAAAAGAGACTGATTCTTGGTCTGTGGATGATTGGGGCAATCTCCCTGCTGATATGGCCCCTGTTCTTGAGGAGTGGGTTGCTGAGGATATGAGGTGCTTCTTGGGTGTGAATTAATTCTTGTTATTTTTGACCCCTTGTGGCTTCTTTCTTTGGACTTTGTATTGCTGTTATGATTCAATAAAGTTTTACCCTCCTTTTATTAAAAAAATGGAAGTGGAGTGAAGGGTTTCATGTGGAGATAATGTGGAAATCTGGCATCCATGCATTTTTTAAGTCTAGATGGTAGCTCGGTTTAGGTTTATGGAGATTTTTTATGCTTTTTTTAAGAAGGGCATGCTTTTTGCGTGGAAGTTAGCGAAAGCCTTCAAAAAAAATCTATTTGTATATCTTGTAACCATGGCATTCGGAAGAGAAAAACCTGATCCAAGCTTTCTTGCATATGTACACCCCATTTTGTTATTACTTATTTACTTTTACCTAGCTAAGTGAAAATGCTTTAAATGTATGTGTTTATGCTTTATGTATCTTGGAAATATAATAAATGAGTGTTTGATTCAAATTGATGTTATTTAATGATTTTGTCTATGAAATATATGATGCAAATGGTTGTAATTGATTTAGCTAACTACTATTGCAATGTACTACTAAGTTGGATGCGGGGAGAAATTCAATCCTCTAGAAGAGAGGGGAAGTATCACTTAGGGGAAGAATTTGGTCTAATAACCCTTAATGAGCCTAACTAAGATTTCACACACTCACCTCTAGTTTAGTGATGTTGCGTCAAAAGTTTGGGAAATGGTAAGTTATCCTTAACCTTGTTTTGAGTATGATTTAGATGATGTTATGATCTTGTTTGAGAATGTTTTGAATTCGTGTTGTGTTTGAATCTCTTGTCTTGTGTGAGTTTGACCTTATGTGTTTATATTAAATCGATGAGATATATATATGTATATGTATCTACGATAGACTCATACACGAGTAAATACATGCATGAGTATACATAGATAGACATATCTGCACATGCTCATGGACATATTATCCATATGCATGGGAATATCAATCAAACAAATAGGACAATATATATATATATTGTGTATATATGTCGATCAATAAGAATTGTAAATATATGTGTTTAAATATCAAAGCATGTTATATATATAGTATACGAATATATATATATATATATATATATGCATGTTATGTTATGTATATATATATATATAATATATGTTAAATGATTTATAACAGTGCTGAAATGTTTATAGCACACATATCATATAAAACACAACATATACAATGTATAAAGCACATCTTATACATATAGTAGAAGGTGCAAAAATAAAGGGAATGGTGCATCATTTGGATGCAACGCATAAACCAAACATTACATGAAATGTTTAAAGTGTTGGGAAATATAAACCAAACGCAACACTAATATATGGCGCGTGGAAATAAAGCAAATTGTAGTATGAGAATAATAAGGAAGACTTAATCAAATAATGAGAAGAAAGATAAATATCAACACATAAAAGAGCGTCGACTTGGTTTTTGCAAACAACAACCAAGTAAATAGGGCACATGGAAAAATATGTGGTGCCAAAGTATGAATTGTTCTCATCTTTTAGAAGTCTATTATGCATATCAATTCCTACATGTGAGGCAAGTGGAATGTGAGAAATAGTCAAGTATGAAGCTAGCTGGGAATGGTCGACCTGGAGAAACATTATCCTTGCATTTTTTATTGAATCACTTTGTTGTTATGAGAATACAACGATTGGTTGAGCATGAGAAAATAGTCATCATTTTTATTCTGCCACCTTGAACCCTGCTAGCTAAGTTGAACCTTTGAGTGTGAGAAGTGGTAAAATATAGAGCTTGTTTGTAGCCTTAGAGTGCTCAGGTTTTTGTATAAATAGGGGAGCATTCTTCTTTGTCGGGACACATAATTGCTTTCTTTTTTTTTCTTTTTTCTTTTTTTTTTAGAGTTGCTCTACTATATTTCTCAGTTGTGAGTTTGTGAGGATTTTGAGAGTGATTTTAGTGAGGATAGAGTGAGATGAATTGTGAGAATTTTTCAAGGAAGATAGAAGTTGGTGAGAATTATAAGGAATTGCAAACTTTTTTTGGAGAAGGTTGTGCTAGGAAACCAGATCTATCAATTGAAGTTGTCTAATTACATGCATGCTAGTTTTTTACTTTATTTTATATTTTAAGTTGGAAAGATTACATGATTTTATGTGTTTTGTTTGAATTGATTGGAAAGAGGAATTTAGATGCTTTATATGATTGTGTTTATTTTCTTCTTGAAAAGTACATAAGATGCTTGAAGAGATTTGTTGATTGTTAAACCCGTAAATGGGGTTATATTAGCATATTATATATGTAGGAAAGAGTGTTTGAGTGTTTACTATAAACTATGTTGAGGCTTATATAGTTATAGTTTGATTTATGAAGAAGTTTGTGAAAGTTTTATTTATGAATTAGTTTGAATTAAACTATAGTTAAAATCTCTTAGTAAGAGAATATAGGTTATTCCTAGGGTTAGGACCACTTAAGGGGATAGCCTGTGCATAGAATATGTGTGGTCATTACAAATCAAGCTAGGAAGGTGTGTGAATAGGATGACCCTCACTCAAAATAACTAGGTGTTGAATTCTTTGGCCAAATTAGTGTAAATTATCACTGTTTACACTATCAAATCACTGTGATCTAGTCATGCATGCTAGTTCAAGATTGTCATACACGTAGGTTGTAGCCACTGTATGGGAAAGTTCTAGTTTGTAGGACACAACACCAAGCTTAGGAAAGGCTAGTATTATGGGGTTACCAAACCAATCTCTTCGTTGAAGGGTAGGGCCATCTTATTGTTAGGTAGATGTGCGGGGGACCACAGTAAGCCTGAGGTTGGCGGAAAAGCACTTGAGTGATGCTTCTCATCATTAGATGGCAGCCAAGATTTGAAGGGGGTTTACCTATACCATGTGTATTTCTATCACCAAAAGCTCAGAAGAGCTATGTATGTACTTTTGTATCAATTTATATGGAAGATTGTAAACATGAATGTTAAACTTGAGATTATTCAATATGAAATCAATACTTTGGAAAAATTGTGATATCACAATGAAATGTAAAGAAAGTTTGGAATAGTATTTATTTCAAATGTGCTTGTTATCTTTTCTTTAGAAAAGAAAATTTGTATTGCTATGTGATGGCATCGTGGTTTATTCACTTGTGGGTTAAAACATAGAAATTTTTTTGAGTAGAACATTGGGCATGTTACACGTGGTATTAGAGCTACCAAGTTTAACTATGGAACCTATGTGCTCACTATGTTTTCCCCTCCAACATTAAATGAGTCTAATGTTTGGAAATTCTTGCGTCGGGATGGTGTGTCTCAAGATGACTGCAAGAAATTCAGTGATCAGAAATGAGTACTACTTATGGGTCAAGAAGGAAAGAGAAGCCATTGATCATACCATAGAGGGAACTAAATATGACATCGCCATTTGGCTAAGCGATACTAAGACATTTAGTCATGCCCTGTCATGAATTAGTCAAAAAAAGAGAAGGATGA
>VDFB02039442.1:0-13600 GCA_007258455.2 Sequoia sempervirens
ACCAAAGCCAAAAGTAAGTTTGTTAAACTTGAAAAGTATGATGGAGGATTAGTTAAATTTGGAGATGATTCAGGAGCTAAGATTTGTGGAATAGGTTCAATCAGTTTTGATGACAAGCATAATACTAAAGATGTTTACTATGTTAAAGGATTAAGGGATAATATTTTGAATGTTGAAAAAATTTGTAGCAAAGGATATAATCTTGTGTTTTAGGATCAAATATGTGAGATATAAGGGTCTGGAACTGTGATTGTTGCTGGTAAGAGGATAGATGGAAATATCTATTAGCTCAAGGGTGTTGATGGTCATCGCTTTATGGCTTAGATTAATGAAAGTTGGTTATGGCACCAGAGGATGTGTCACATGAATTTTGAAAATTTAGTTAGAATCAATTTAGTTCATGCAGTAAGAGACCTACCAAGAATTACAAAGCCTATCAATGCCATTTGCAAAAATTGTTAATTTGGAAAACAAATAAGGAGTAGTTTCAAAGGAAAAGAACAATCTGCTACCGCACTACTGGAATTAATACATAAAAATATTTGTGGTCCCATAAGGGTGAGAAGTATTCAAGGTGAGATGCATTTCATGCTTTTGATTGATGATTACTCTAGAATGACATGGGTTACTTTTCTTAGAAAAAAATATGATGCTCTAGATAGATTTAAAGCATTTAAAGCTATGGTTGAGAATGAAATGGATTTGAAAATCAAATGTTTGAGGTCTGACAGAGGTGAAGAATTCACCTCCAATGAGTTTAGCATGTTTTGTGAAGTTCATGGAATAAAGAGGCACTTGTTTGCCCCTAGAAATTGTCAGCATAATGGAGTGGTTGAAAGGAAAAGCAGGTCTGTGCAAGAAGTTGCAAAGACTATGATGAAAGAAGCTAACCTGCCATAAGTTTACAGGAGAGAAGCAATTCATATTGTTGTTTACATACTTAACAGAGTTCAAGCCAAAGCTGACAGTACAAAGACTCCCCCATGAGTTGTGGTATGGAAGGATTCCTACTATCAAGTACTTTAGAGTATTTGGAAGAAAATGTTATATCAAAAGAGATGAAGAAAACCTAGGAAAGTTTGATACAAGGTCTAATGAAGGTATCCTCCTTGGATATTCTACTAAAAGAAAAGCTTACAAATGTTACAACAAAAGGCTAAGAAAGATTGTTGAAAGTGCAAATGTTAAGGTTGATGAATATGTGCAAAATTTAGTTGTTATAGATGGATGTGTCAGATGAACCCACTTGTAGAGAAGAAAAAAATATAAGGAAAAAGAAGTGCAAGATAAAGAGGAAGAAGCTCTAGAAAAGACCCCTAAGATCCCTAAGTATGCGCAAAGAAATAATTCCAAAAGATAAATCATTAAAGACAAGAGGAAAGGAGTATTGACAAGAAGAAGAGATGTTGAAGATGAGGTAGATATGTGTTTACTCTCTAAAATTAAACGTAAAAAAATGAGTGAGGCATGTAAAGATGAACATTGGATGAAGGAAATGGAAGAACTTATGTAGACTGAGAAAAATCAGACTTGGGAACTAGTCCCAAGTTTGACAAACAAGAGCATAATTAGAACTAAGTGGGTATTAAAAAACAAACTGAATGAGAATGGAGAAGTGATAAGAAATAAAGCAAGGCTTGTGTGTAAGGGTTACTTACAAGTAGAAGGAATATAATTTGAGGAAAAACTTGCTCCAATGGTTAGAATAGAAGCAATCAAGATATTTTTGGTATTTGCAACACATAAAGAATTTAAAGTTTATCAAATGGATGTGAAGTCTTCTTTCTTGAATAGTGAATTGGAAGAAGAGGTTTACATGTAACAACCAAAAGGATTTCAGTTATCAGATCAACCAGATGTGGTTTGTAAATTGAAAAGGCATTGCATGGATTAAAAAAATCTCCCATAGCTTGGTATGCAGTATTGGACATATATAAATGGTACAACATGGATTCAGTAAAGGCACCACAAATAGTAATCTTCAAAATTGAGGAAGATAAAATCTTGATAGTAGTTGTGTATGTGAATGACATTATATTTGGAGGCAATAAAGATATGTGTAATAAATTTGCATAAGAGATGAAAAAAGAGTTTGATATGACAATGGTTGGGGAGATGAATTTCTTCCTTGGGCTACAAATCAATCCAACAAAAAAAGGTATATTCATTTCATAGTCAAAGTATGCCAAAGAGATGCTGATAAGTTTAGAATGGAAGACTCCAAACTGGTATGTACTCGTATGGTGACTATTTACAAATTGAGTAAGGATGATGAATCACCTAAGGATGATCAGAGAAAGTATAGATCTATGGTTGGTGGATTGATATATCTAATTGCTACTAGATCGGGTATCATGCATACAGTTTGTCTTGTGGCTAGATTTCAAGAAGATCCTAAAGAGACACATGTTCCAACAGTGAAGAGGATATCCAAATATTTAAAAGGTAGTCTGGATTATTACTTATGGTATCCTAAGGTTATTGATTTCACATTAAGTGCATACATAGGTGCAAATTGGGCTGATTGTGTTGATTATAGAAAAAGTACAAGTGGTGGTGCATTCTTTCTTGGATTTAGATTGGTGGTATGACTGAGTAAGAAACAAGATTTAGTTTCCTTATCCACTACAAAGGTTAAGTGTATTGCAACAGCATCTTGTTGCACACAAGTATTATAAATGAGATAGATATTGAAGGATATCAAAGTAATGTATGATGATCCTATTTCTATCTTTTATGACAATACAAGTGCAATTAACATTTCAAAGAATCCAGTGATACATTAAAGAACAAAACATATATAAATCATGTATCACTTTTTGAGAGAAGGTTATGGAGAATGAGGTGAAGCTTGAATATGCACCTACAAAGGATCAGATTTTTGAAATGTTCATTAAGGCTCTTCCTAAAGATACTTTTGAGTATCTCTTGGAGAATTTGGGGGTTATTTCCCCTCCTTTGAACTAGATGCATATGGAGATGCATCAATCCAATGGATCTATGGATTGATCTCTTGTTTGGACTGATGTTGGTGGCTACCTCTTAGGGGGAGTAGGTAGTTTCATTGTTGCAATAAGGAATATATGTTGTAATTGTGCAAAGTTGTTGATTTGGTTGAGTGTACTCCTAAGGGGGAGTATTTAGAGAAAGTATCTTGGTTCAGTGTCAAAGGGGAGAACAATGCAAAATAATTTACCCTTTTCCATTGATTTCAAAGGGGGAGAAAGAATGATGTGAAAATTTTTATCTACGCAGGGGGAGAGAAAGCAAAAGAAAATAATGAGAGAGTAAAGAGAGAATAAATAGGTATATTCAGAGCTATTGTGTCTTTGATGGTTTTTCACATCATGTGTTGCCATCAATGAAAAAGGGGGAGATTGTTGCAAGTATGAAGGTGTTGAAATTGATGTCAACAATTTGGTGTTGTTATAGATTTCAACTATGTGTTGAGAAAGGTTGTTGAATGATGAAGATGTTGAGGATATTGAGAAAATTGTGAAAAAGAGGGAAATAGTTTGTTGCAGTTTGTGTGCATGTATAGTTGAGATATTGAGGAAGTGTTGTGAGTACATAGAGCTATATTTATGTTGCACTATCTAAAGATGTGTTGGAATGAAGTTTTGTTCTAAGATGGCATCTTTGGTGCTTGGTTTCCAAGTGATTTGAGAAAATTTAATAAATAGAGAAAGTAGTGTCATGCAAATGTTAAAAATGTGCTTTGCGATGTGCTCCACATTTCTTCTATGTTGATGCTATGCCTATGCGGATATGATATGTGGTCCAGGGTTGTCAGTAGTTGCTATATCCAAAGTTTGGGTTTTTGGATCATTGTGCAAAGTGAGATGTGTTTACCAATGTGTGAACTAGGTTTTTAGTGTTGTTTGCTGTGGTATGGGAGAAATGTATTTGCTTTGCATTTATCTATAGTTTTGTTTTAGGTCATGTAGATTTGGGAAGTTTCTTATGTTGATTATATATTTTAGAATTCAATATTTCTCATGATTTGGTGTAGTAGAGTGTGTGTTTCATCCATTAGTGTGCATGTGAGGTTATTTGGATGTTCTGGGTTGAAGTATTTCTATGATGCAAGTTTGGAAGAATTATTTGTTGGATCTTAGGTAGTTTGTGGATTGTTCTAGATCATGTAAAATATATATTTGTGTGGTCTACGTGTCATCTTGATCAAGTGGGAAGTGTGAACTTAATATTTTTATGGTGTTTAACATGTGTAATGGCTAACTTGGTGTTAACACTACATGCGAAGAAACTTTCAAGTTTGTGGAAGCATGTTGAGGTGTGTTAGGAAAAATTTGGGTCCTAAGGACTTATGTGGGTTACATTCATTCCTACTTGCTACGAGAATGTTTGAGTGTCGACTTAACTTGAAATTGTAAATGTAAAGGATGTGTTTTTGACCTTGGAGAAGGTTTTCAAGGTTGAGGATGATATAAATAAGAGTGGTGTTGTTGGAAGATATTAAGATAGATTTGAAAGAGATATAAGTGATGAATAGAGTGCAAATTTGAATAGAGAAGTACGAACTTCAAAGTGTTGGAATTTTTAAGGCAGTGAGCTGAAGGTGTCCACAATGTTTCAAACAACGTTGAAACAGTGTTGGAGCAATTTTGATGGATTACTTGTTGCATTGAGATAGTCTTCTCTATGTAACATTTCTCTTTAATCTTCTTTTCATATTCCAAGCAGTGAGCTTTGGTTGTGAGCCCTATTGGACAATGTGTTCTATTCTGGCAGTGAGCCCTTGTACCGGTTTTGAAATTACTTATATTGTGAGCTAATCCTCATTGTGGTTTTTCCCTCATTGGGTTTTCCACATAAATTTGGTGTTCTCTTGTGTATGGTGTTGTTTCAATTTTTATTAGCTATATTTCATGATTAATGACTATAACAAAATAAGGGTTTAATGAATGCTTGTGGATTTGATTAATGTTGATGGTTTTTGATGTTTTAATTTGTGAACCAAATATTTTTGGGGAAAGGGGGCTCTCTTACACTTCTAGGGTTTTGCACCTAAAAGGAGAGAGGTATCCCAAAAACCTTGATGGCTCACTCAAGAATAATGCAAATATGATTGAAATATGTCTAAATAGGAATGTCCTAAATGCAAAGAATTGATAGAAGAGATTAACTATTGATGCAAAACTAAGACAATGCACTTTGTTTGAAAACACATTATGATATGCAAAATGAACTAAAAATGCAAACAAATTATAATAGAAATTAATGAAATTGAAGAGGTGCACCTGGAAACTTGTAGAGACTGGGATGAAGACTGAAAATGCTACTGATTCTAGAATTTTGACCTATTGGGACACTTACGCCATTCTGGGCGACTTAGTACTAGATCTGGAAAACTACACCGGAGCCTGTTTCAACCAAATGGGTATCTGAATCTACATAAATTTTTGGAAAACATGTACAGTGGGACTTAGTCGCCATTGATGGTGACTAAGTCCACCTTGGATTTTTTGAAAACTCAAAAGTGGAATCTGTAGCTCTCAGTCTACTCTTTCTGTTCCTCCAGGTGTCCATATCTAAAACCCTGATTTTGAAGGCTGTAAGTGACTTTTTGTGTAGATTTTGACCTTTCCAATAGGGAGATGACTTCAACAAGTTTGAAACCTATTCTTCAATCATGTCCAAGCCATCCAACCACCTAAATTTTCAATCACAAAATGGAAGATAGATAAAATGTTGATTGCTAGGGATTGGGGGTCTTCCTTGGTCAAACCCTGTTTAGGTAATTAAACCAAAATGATAAAATAATGAAGCATGAAAAAATTGAAATTAGAAACTTTCCATGATGATGGATCTTGAATTTCTACAACAATTGATGAAGAATCTTTCTCTTAAATGCCTTAGAAGTAATGAATTGACTTGACAACATGTAGGCTTGATGATACTTGGATACTGGATGGATGAAAGGTCTCCTTTTATAGAGAAGAGTTAAGTCAATGAATAGAATAAGGATCATGATCAAGGGCCAAGATTAAATTAGAAAATAATTTAATCAAGGGTGGAGGTTAATTGAGAGAAGAAAGACATGGATAGATAAAACTTGAGGTGGAATATATGATTGGCACAAAAAAAGAGGTTGTTGGAGAAAATTAAATAATAAAAATTATTTAATTTTAGGTGGACAACATAGGAGAATATTGATTTTATTTATTTAAAATGAAAGGTGAGAACAAATAATTAAATAATTAAATAATTAAAAATAATTATTTAATTATAGAGGAAAGGTGGAGTGTTCAACATTAAATAATTAAAAACAATTATTTAATGGAGAGGGGAGGGATAATTAAATATTTAAAATAATTATTTAATTGGGGAGATAAAGAAATGATAAATAATTAAATAAATATAACATTTATTTAATTATAGAGAGAAAAGGCTAATGAATAATTAAATAATTGAAATAATTATTTAATTATAGAAGAAGAGGGAAAGACTAAATTTTGAATTAAAATAATATTTTATTCAAAAGTGGGGAAAAAGGACCATTTAAGGCATACATAAACATACATTTGAATAAGGCAGGCCCAAAAAAGTGTGAAAATGTAAAGAGATACATTTTTCTACGCAACATTTAGCCCCCACTTTAGTGAGAGGATGAACTTGCTTCAAACTCACACTAAAGTAGACATTCTAGAGGGGTCTAATCATACCAATGTTGATGGAAAAGGAGGAAAAAGATCAAGGCATCGACCAAGCCCCTAGTATCTAAGATCCTAAGTCAAACCAACATGAGCACAAAAGGA
Source organism: Sequoia sempervirens (assembly GCA_007258455.2). NCBI lineage: Eukaryota > Viridiplantae > Streptophyta > Pinopsida > Cupressales > Cupressaceae > Sequoia > Sequoia sempervirens. The sequence goes on from VDFB02039442.1 coordinate 6,780, forward strand.
CACACACAAGGTGTATAATATGCAACAAAACAAGATACACAATCATGCAATGAAAGGAAATAAAGTAAAGAAAAATTAGACATGGATCAAAGATGCGCTCACTTTGAGGTCACGAAACATCAAGTCATTTGTGGGGTGATTTTTCCCAAATAAGTGGTTTAGTGAGAAAGTCATGCTAGTGTCGGCTTCCCATCGTATGATGAAAAAGTCATGCCAGTGTGTCAACTTCCCATCATACTAACCATACCAAAGTTATCCTCCTAAGAACTTTGATAAGGCACCACATTGAAAATTCTTTTTGTAAATGTTTTTGAATGTCATGTAAAGATTTTCTTAAAGGGGATTTTGCTTTGTTCATATAAGGCCTTCTTCTTATGGAGCATTATGCCTAATTTCTCTAAGAGAGGACAAGTCAAAGTGTTAGATCATTGCCCATGGGATGCCTCATTCACATCATGCCATGTCAGAAGATCATACACTCTTAGAAGGTGTCAAACCAAATGAAGCCACCAAAAAGAAGACACATCACAAGAAAAAGAGAAATCACGCTATGAAATTTTTGCCAAAAGATTTCATCTATGTATGCCCCCACTTTAAAGTGGTTTCTACATCATCATTGTGAGCAATTGCTTTAAAGTAGCCAATGATAAATGCTAAGAAGACATGAGAGCCAATTTGGAAAGCCCTATGCCAAGTCATATGTTTCCGAATTGAGCTACATCATGAAGAAGTATGTCACAGGTGAGCCAACTTAAGGCATGTCGTCCACATCCCAAGCTTGCTTTTATATGTTCATGAAAGGTTAATGACTAGCCAAAAGAAACAATGATAAGTGACATATGAGGACAAGGATACTTAACCCCTTGGCCCCACTTAGTGCAGGACAAAGGTGAACCTGGAATGGATGATGATATGCTACTCCTTGCGATGAATGTAAAACATGCAACTATGGCAAGGAACAACAACCAATGTTATTTATTTTGCTAAGTAAAAAAAGTTTCTGCTTGATACATATTTAATGAGATGTCTATCAATTTAGGATGTACCAAGGTTAACGTTTTCTTGGAAGAATATTTTGTGATAGCGTTGACATTGGATGAAATTTTTTGTTTTGAGGGACAATAACCAATATTATTAGGCTTTATAGCATCACATCCTTTTCCAGGTCACTTCATAATTTCAAACATCTTCCAAAATGTTTTGTCACATTTGTTGGTGTAGACATCCAAATTTAGACAATTAATTTATCCAAATTTATTATTTTTCGTCTAAACATCCTCTTATCCGAGTTAATTAAGTAATATTAGTATTATTTAATTAATATCTTTAATTCTGCCAAATCCCTAAGGTATTTAATTAAATAATTAAATACCTTACCCTCCTTAATCCTCTTTTCATCAAATGAATTAAATAAATATTACATTTATTTAATTCCTCACATGTCATTTTCATCTAATCTTAATCCATCTCCTAATTTCTTCATTAAGGATGTGCACATGCCTAATGCTTGATTAGGATGTGTCACATCCTCCAACTTTTGCAAGTTGGCTTTTAATCCTAATTAGCCCCTAATTATCCTATGATTACTGATTAATTAAGCCTAATCATTCTCCAAGGAATTTTTAATTCCTTTTTATTCTTCCTAGATGCCCCTCTCTTATATGTGATTTTTTAATTCACATTCCATCCTTCCAAGGCTTCTAGAACCTTGGACTTGTCACAATCTCCACATGTGACCAACCTTGGACTTGTCACAATCTCCACATGTGACCAAGTCCCACCTTTTTGGAGCCCACCTTTTATCCTCTAGATCATCTTATGAATGTGAATTTTTAATTCACATTTATATCCCCAACCACCTTTCCTTTTCCCATGTAGATTTTTGAGGAATTCCAAAATTCCTCAAATGTCCCTTTCACTCCCACTTGGGGACAAGAAATCCCTTTTTGAGAAAATCTCCTCACTCCCTAAGGTGCATGTCCTTTTCCACCTCATGTACCTTTTTGACACCTCATTTCCATCTCATCCCCCCTTGGCCACTTCACCCTCCACATGTCAAGATGTGAGGGCTTGTGGGTTCTCAACCCACCATAGCCCTTCATCTTGGCCTTGTTGGAGCAATCTTGACCGTTGAATTCTCTAAAGAATTCAAGATCCTCTATAAATACCCCCTCCTCAAGGGCATTTTGAGAACACTTCTTCATTTGAGCAACCTTATGCTGCTAATTTTCCTTCTCAACACTTTGCACTCTCATAACTACATGCTGTCCATTTGAACTCTCAAGCCTTTTCAATCATTCAACCATCTTTGTTAATCATCTTGCATATAGAAGCTTGCATATAGTCACTCAATCCATCATCTAAGGAGCACACAACCAATCCAAGCAAGGGCCAATCAAAGGGGTATCAACAACAAGGGAGGTAAAAGTGTTTGTGTTTCATCTTATTTGCATTCCTTTTCGTTGAACCACTCTTTTGGCTAATCTTGAGGTGTCCTTGGTATTTTGTTATTCATGTTTCTTAGTTAGTTTTGCACATTTAGAGCAGTAAGAATTCCAAGGTATACATTTCTGGCACGCCCGGTGGGACCCACACACGGGTCTTGCATTTAATGTTTCTTTGAGTTAAGATTTTGTAGGAAAAACTCACAGAAGTGCGGTAGCGCCCTTTACAGAAGTGCGGTAGCGCCCCCACAGAAGTGCGGTAGCGCCCCCACAGAGTTGCGGCAGCGCCCTTCACAGAGTTGCGGCAGCGCCCTTTACAGAGTTGCGGCAGTGCCCTTTACAGAGTTGCGGCAGCGCCCTTCACAGAGTTGCGGCAGCGCCCTTCACAGAGTTGCAGCAGCGCCCTTTACAGAGTTGTGGCAGCACCCTTTACAGAACTGCGGCAGCGCCCTTTACAGAGTTGCGGCAGCGCCCTTCACAGAGTTGCGGCAGCACCCTTAACATCACAGTTTTGAGGGTAAAATGGGCGTTTTGGCTTCGTTTTTGCTCTAGTTTTTTGCTATATTTGCGTGATAACTCTCTAACGTTGTTCTGGCGAGAATATTGCTATTTTTCACTAACATTTTTGTAGCATATTGTGGCAAAAATTGACCAAAAGGCGAAAAAGAAGGAGGACAACTAACATTTGTTTGCAGGAGCATCTACATATCGGACTTTCAAAATTATCTTTGCTGCTCTCAAACATAGTCTAATTAGGGGGATTAAATCTCATTGTTTCTTGTGGTTTGCTTATTTTTGTGTCACCCAAGGGGGCATTAATTTGTTTTCACTTTCCCCTTGCACTTCGTGTGAGCCTAGGGAGTAGTTGGAAGCGGTTAGTGTCTTCTTTTTAGTGGGACCTGCTTGGGGATTTCATCACCCCAAGGGACGATTCCAACCATGCGTACCGGTGGGGTATATAAAGGGGAGAGAACAAAATTTGTACCCCAATCCGGTTCAAATAAATGGTGGCGGAGGCGTCGAAGCTATGAGGTGATACCTAGATAGATGTGAAGAGTTAGTGCAGGCCTTTTGAAGTATCTGTTGGGGTTAGAGCTCAGCTTGTAGCCAGTTAGTGTTCACGGTTATTGCCTCACGTGCTCCGAGAGTATATCGATGACTCCCTAGAAGCCTTGTGTATCCTAGATTAAGACTTTGCCTTGCCATACCCGTAATATTAATCATAGGATTGTGCTTGCTTGAGGTGTTTCCTTGTGGAAATTCTGTCAAATTTTGATACTTTTGACTTGTTTCATCATTTTGCGTCCTTTCCATAGCCTTTGCCATCAAAAACCAAGCTTTGACCCCACAGAAACACGGTAGCGCCCTGCGCAGAAGCGCGGTAGCGCCCCTGATTTACTGCAGAAAGCTGTCTACGCCCCTGATTTTACTGCAGAATGTTGGCTATGCCCCTTTAACTTCCCGGGCCCATCATTTACAAACCGTACATCGAATCAACTTCGTTCAAAAACCAAAATTGCTTAATTTTTTGAGCTCTATCTAGTGGTACCTCTTGTTTCTTCCTATCTAATCAAACAAATCTATTCCTCTGATCATCTAATCAATCCAAGCACACTAATCCGATCAAGTTCATCCAATCACAATTATCCAATCAATATCATCTAATCATTTGATCCCATCCAATCAAACTGATCTAGTACTTTAATCAAATTCATTAAATCATCTACCCGATCCAATCATCCGTCTACCGAATCCCATCAAAATCAAAAGCAATCCCATCCAATCATCCTAATCTGAGCTTTTGTCGAATCCTGATCTGAGCTTGACCAAAATCCTGATTTGAGCTTTAATCCGTTCCCATCCAAAATCTTTTATCCATCCTCTTTATCCTTTCATCATCATGAATCCTCATCCTCCATCAATAGTAGTCAAGGGAAACCTTAATTACGTGGACGACGATAATGAAAGTCTTGTCGATCAAGAAGAATATGACATAGATCCCCTTGATGCTATTGTCACTAGTAAGCTTTCTCCACCCACTTTCCACAATCCAATCACCCCTTCCAGTTATCCTGTTATTCCTTCATCCATGCCTAATCACGCTCCTTATGCCACCTTTGACAATGGATATCCAATATCTTCTTCATATTTGTCATGTCCTTCATCTACATCATCCCCTTACACAACATCTACATCCTCTTATCCTCATCTTCCATCCCAATACTCCTATTACAATTCCCCATCCATGTCCCCCTATCCTAATCCTCTTTTCCAATCTTCCCATACTAATCCTACATCCACACCCTTTTACCTTAATCCTACATCCATGTCTCCTCATCCTAATCCATCATCCCAATACCTTTATTATAATCCATCCCCCACATCCTCATGTCCCACTACACCACCTACATCCTCTTGTCCTAACCTACAATCCATGTCCCCCTATCTTAATTCACCACTCCAATATCCTTATCCTAGACCTCCACCCAATCCCATTCATCCATCTACTCCTAGACCTCCATCCAATCCTAGTCTTCCATCTACTCCTAGTCCTCCATCCAATTCTAATCCCCCATCTACTCATAGTCCTACATTCAATCCCATTCCTCCATCTAACCCCAGTCCACCAATCCATAATCCCTCATCCATTTCTACCACCCTAATCAAGCCAACCATATGCAAGTCTCTCGTTTCAGAAGTTCTCCAAGGACTAATTACAAAGAAGCCATCCCCAACTCCACATCTTGCAGTAATGGAACCATGCCATCTAGATCCATCACCCACGGTCACTAGTGATGAGACCCTTCTCCATACCACACCTATTATTGATGTTACCACCCCTAGCATTGATCAAACCATTGAAATCATTGAACCCACTAAATCCATTGAACCCACATCTCCCACTATGAGAGCCATTGAACCCATCAAAGACACCCAAGTCCAATCCACTCCTACTCCTAGATCCACCCAATCCATCGAAGACACCTGAATCCAATCCACTCCTCCCACTCCTAGTAGCACCAAAACCCATTCCAATGAACCTCATGAATCTTTCATCCCTCCATCTTCCCCACTTGAAGAGTCCCAACAAGATGCCATTACCATGCCTTCCACCCACGATGAGTCATGCCAAGAGTCTAATCCAAAGCATGCCAGCATATCCCCTTCTCTAGATCAAGATCTTGCCATCCCATCTAGTCCACCTCAAGATCACAATCCCCCATCCATTCCATCCCATGATCCCCTTGTCATTCAAGCTTCCACTGCTCCATCTCCATCTCCATCGCATGAGCCTACTACCACAAATCCAGATCCTATCATGGCCCCTACTCCCTCTCCTAATGTTGTTATCCCATCATCTCCTTCTCATGATCCCTCATCATCACCTAAAAATGCTCTCCCCACACCACTTGCATATCCCCTTGGTCCTCTCACATTCCTCCACGGTGGTCTCCTCGCAGAAGAAAAACAAAGCATATACACCAACCCTCCTCTTCCACCTACTAATGAACTCACATCATTCTTCCAGAATAACAAAAATCCTGTCCTAGATCGAATACTCAAGAAAATGAACTATCAAGGAAAAGGTTTAGGCCTTCATGAGCAAGGTATTATAGAGCCCATCCAAGCTAAAGAACACTTGTATCCGCAAGGTCTTGGATGTACTACTCACGACTCGCAATCCAAAAATGTTGGTACAACCTCTAGGCATCCTCAACGAGCCTTTTCCAAAAGAAATATCGGTTCTTCCCATCGCCCCACCGGATCATATGTGGCCATCCCTCCTCCTCTATCATATCCCCTCAAAACAACCGTCCATCTTCCTCCTTCATCTGCTCCATCCATTTTGGGTCCTTACATCCCTCCATCTACCATCTCCAATCCTCCATCTACCATGCCCATGTTTCCTCCAGGTCCTAAGTCTATTTTGGGCCCTTATATCCCAAAATCACCTCCTCCATCTCATCCTATCCATCCTTTCATCCATCCATCACCTATCCATGTCACCCATCATAACTATCCCACTCTCATGTTCCCTAATCAGGATCAACAAAGGCACATACCTGTACATCATCCATCCACATATCATCCTAAAAATCCTACCTCCATCCCTCCATTCATGTGTCCTCCACATCATCCATCCATTCACACTCATCCCATTGCTACTAAAAGCACTTTGGCTGTTAAAGGAAAAATGCATAAATCTAAACATTCACATGAATTTACGGCTCCCCATGTCCCCTCTAAAATACATGGTGAAGAGAAGAAAAATCTAAATCTAAATGAAATCTGTAGGCCACAAAGGCCCACCAAAGCAAAGATCAAAACTATGTGGATCCCAAAGAAAAAAGATGCAATGCCATCACATGAAAAATC
>VDFB02039443.1:0-46121 GCA_007258455.2 Sequoia sempervirens
ACCTCTAGGAGAACAGAGAAGCTTGTGGCTATACATAGTGCTTTGTGTCTCATTGATTGCAAATCACTTTTGTACAAAGAGAGTCCGCTAGCACGGTGGGATGTAGACCCAGAGGAGCCAGAACAGATTGATGAGGATGCTCCAGTTTCAGCTTCAGATGTAGGGTTGGTTGGTGTTAGTTTGACAGCGCTTGATCGTGAGGATTCCAGCAGTTCGAGTGATGAGTTTGGGGATGATTAGAGGCCTCCCTTCACTACATTTTTGCATTTTGTACTTATTTTGATTATGATATTCATATCAATGTACTCATGCTACTCATTGTAATCAATTTTATCATTATGATTATGATATGATATTATGATGTGACATGTCATATTTTCGATATTCATATAATAGAAATCTCAAATTCGACAATTTCATTTGTCAAATTTTAATATTTTATTTGATTACTAATAGTATTCAAGTATTCCAAATGTTAGTATTTGCAATTTTACTAATTTGCCAAAGTTTAATTTGAAATGTTATTCTGAAACATCTTTTTATAACTAGTTATTCAAGTACCATATGTATATCAACGCCGCTCCCCCATCGCCGTCCCCCCGCCGTCCCCAAACTTAGACCCCTTGTCCCCAGTCCAGGACAATTTTTAGAGAGCTTGTTGTATGCTCTCCAATGCCAGGTTGGGAAAACAGTTTTGGGTAGAGGCGTGCAACACTGCAGTATATTTGATCAACTGTGCCTCGTCATCTCATTTGGATTTTGACATTCCTAAGGAGAGATGGGTTGGGAAGAGAATTTCATATCATCATTTGCGGGTGTTTGGTTGTGAAGCGTTTGTGCATATTCCAAAAGAATAATGAACGAAGCTTTGATTTCAAATCGAAGAGGTGCATTTTTCTAGGCTATGGAGAAGATCAATTTGGCTTTAGGCTCTGGGATCCCATTGCAAAAAAGATTGTGCGCAGTTGGGATATTGTCTTCAATGAGAAAAAATTCCCAAGTTTGTAGCCTCTAGATAAATCTTTGATGAATATTTTGATGTTGATTTATTTGACAATGGTCGTGTCAAGCAAACTTCTGTGTCATTTTCCCAGCCTTTAGTAATTTCTTCAAATTCAATCACCCCTGCTTGTTCCCAGCCATTGAATTCAATTACTCTGCCTTCAACTTTCACATCCCCTATTTATACCAATGCACAACCTACATTGTTTAATTCGCAACAAACACAAAGTATTACAAAGCCTTTAGCAATTCAAACGCTTCCTTTTATAGGTAAAACGCAACCATTACAAACTAATTCACACCCTTTAATGTTTATGCATCCTCTACCATTCCATACGCAATCAATTCAAAGTCAAGCGTTGCCTTCTACCATTCATGTGCCGACTCTATGCTCTGAAATGCAGCCTTCAATACCTCCATCGATGACTCCATTACACTAGGCACAACCTCCAAAATCTCAATCGCTGCCTTTCTTGTTTGATTCATTGCTTCCACCAAGCACTGCGCAGGCTTCAACTGAAATGCAGCCTCTAACTATTGATTCACAACCTAAACAAAGTAATCAGCAACCTTTAATTGCATTGTTTCCTTCTTTGTTTCAAACACAACCCTCTACATTTCATGCACTGCCTCCTCAATCATTAATGCAACCATCACTAACTAATTCGTTGCCTTCAACTATTTACTCGAAGCCATTATCATCGCTACCTCCACCAAACTTAGCGCAAACTCCTTTAATAAATTCACTGCCCCATCCTGTCATTACATAGCCTCCTTCAAATATTCACTGGCCTGAACATGGAACTTTATTTCCCACGCAGCATGCAGAAAATATGAATATATCACTATCCACGTAGCCTATTGGAGTAAACACGCAGTTTGTTTTGGGTAGAGTAAAAGTATTAAGGCCATATTATGTTGAAACTTGTGATGTGTGGAGACAGGGCAGTATGCAGGGGGGTACAAAAAAATAGGACAGTGGTTATAATTTTCACAATAATACAGAGAATGTAGAGCAACAAGGTAATTTACAATCTGAAATTGGTCCTCAATTGAGGAGATCAACACGGAAGAGGAAACTACCACAAAAGCATGATGATTTTGAGTTATTTTCTTCTGATAATTATGATTATGAATTATTGCTTTGTGGTGAGGTAGAGCTGACGACTTTCAAACAAGCTTGCAAATATGCAAATTCGGTCAAATGGATGGAGGCAATGAATGAAGAAATGGAATCTTTGCGAGCAAATGACACTTGGGATTTGGTTCCTCTTCCGCTGAATCAGAAACCTCTGAAGAATAAATGGGTGTATCGTGTCAAAGAGGAAGAGGGAGGTCATCAACATTACAAGGCTAGAATAGTTGTCAAGGGTTTTGCTCAAGAAAAAGGCATTGATTTCAATGAAATATTTTCACCAGTTGTGTGAATGCATACTATTAGAGTAGTGTTAGGCTTGACAGCCATTTGGGATCTTGAACTTGAGCAATTAGATGTCAAAGCTGATTTTCTTCATGGAGATATTGAAGAGGAATTATGCATAGAGTAGCTTGAAGGTTTTGCAAAACCAGGTCAAGAACATTTATATTGCAGATTGAAGCGGAGTTTGTATGGGCTCAAGCAAGCCCCAAGGCAATGGTATTTAAAATTTGGCAGCTTCATGACTCAGCAACATTTTTTTTCGTTGTGATTCAGACCCATTTGTTTATTACAAGAAGCTTCCAAATGGTGAGTTTGTCATTTTATTACTTTATGTTGATGATATGTTGGTTGTTGGCAATATTGTGAGGATAGTTCATGAGTTAAAACAACATTTATCTTAGAGATTTTCCATAAAGGATTTAGGGGCAGCAAAGAGGATTCTTGGGATGACTATAATCAGGGATAGGAAAAAAAGAGAACTTAGATTATCTCAAGAAAAATATATTCTTAAAATCTTAGATAGATTCAATATGAAGAATGCCAAATCTGTGAGTACTCCATTGGCTGATCATTTTCGGTTATCCTCAGCTATGTGTCCAAAAACAGAAGAAGAAAAATAATACATGAAACATGTTCCATATTCATCAGCAGTTGGTAGTTTAATGTATGCCATGACTTGTACTCGTCTGGATATTGCTCAGGCACTGGTAGTAGTGAGCAGATTTATGAGTAATCCGAGTAAACAACATTGGCAGGCAGTACAGTGGATATTCAGGGATTTGAAAGGTACATTTGATCGCGGTTTATGTTTTGGTGGTAAGGACATTCATTTACGAGGTTATGTTGATTCAGATATGGCCATAGATCTATATAAAGGATGTTCTACCACTGGTTATGTATTCACTTTTGTTGGGGCAGTGATTAGTTGGGTTTCTCGGTTGCAACAGGTGGTTGCAATTTCTTCTATAGAAGCATAACATATTGCTCTTTCTAAAGGAGCAAAGGAAATGATTTGATTGCAGAGATTGATAGGTGATTTATGGTTTCAACAATCTATTTTTACCCTTTTTTTGTGATAGCAATAGTGCTATTCACTTGTCAAAGAATTCAGCCTTTCATAATCAGACCAAGCATATAGAGTTGCGATATCATTTCATTTGCCATTGTATTGAAGAAAGCAAGCTGCAAGTGGAGAAAATTGACACAAAGTTGAATCCAACTGACATGTTGACAAAAGTAGTTCCAAGGGAGAAGTTTGAATTCTGTAGAGCCTCTCTCAGACTTGTGCAGCTCTGACATTAACTTTGCAGCGGTGGGATATCTTTGAGCAGCAATTTGGTCTTCAAGTGGGAGATTGTTGGGTTTAGTGAAGCCCAAATTAGCAAGTTTCTCCTTTAATTCGAAATGCTTTCTCATTTTGTAATTACTTCTATTGGCATGTGTTGGCCAATTTAGAAGTTGTATATTTCAAATTGATTTTTCCAAATATTGGTTGGAGACTATTTTATTAATATGCTGCTAGTTGAATATGTAATTAATTAAAAACTTGAGAATAATAAGAGATAATCCCTGAGTGTGGACATAGCCATTAAATTAATGGTGAACCACGATAAATCTAGTGTTCATATTTTATGATTGATTTTAATCTTTTACTTTCTGCAATTTCTTTTTCACTTTTATTCTGCAAATTATATTCAACATCATGAACTACCAGGGTATAAGCAAAACAAATTAATCATTTTTTCATTAAAGGACAATAGTGGAAGTAAATAGTACATTTTGCATAACTTTTTAGTAGCTAAAACAACTCGAATACTAACTATGCCATATATAACTGGAAATTAGGAAGTTGTTGTATACCACAGAGTTGTTGAACTACAAAATAAAATAAAAATTCAATAATTTAAAAGGGTCAGGAAGTACTAGCCATACAATCAAAGGCACTGAATGGAAAAAACCAGCACCACTTGCATTGGTTGTTACGTTTTCATCATACTCAGCTGCAAAAAAAGTGACATTTTGCAGCAGCCATGGCTAGAAATCGTGGATCATCCAGGTTTAACTAAGCTCCCCATTCTTCTTTGATTAACAATATCAGCAAAAAAAATCCATGCCAACCATCTATAGCTTAAAAAAACTAGAAAATGAAAAGTAAGACATTGGATTGCAACCAAAAGTTCCATTTGCAGATATTTCCCAAGCTCATAATCATAGGATTTATGAATAGAGAAATCATTCTGGTGTTCAACATTCAAGTTAACAATCATTAGAAAATACCAAAACACATAATTAAACAATGAACAAAACAGTGGCTCACATGATTTGAAGAGTGGCTCAGTGAACATGAATAGAGCCATAACACATAATTAAACAATGGAGAAATCCATTAGCTGAATGATTTGATGTTTAATTTGGGTAGTGTTGTTATTAGGATTAATCAATTTTAGAACAATGTGTGATTTTTAATATCGATGTTTCGGATCAAACTCCATGATCTATCATCAAGATAATGCAAAAAGAGAAAAGAGTCTTTTCGGATCAAACTCCATGATCAAACTCTTCTTTTTTTGCATTATCCTGATGATAGATCATGAAATTTGATCTGAAACATCGATGTTTAAAATCACACACAGTTACAAACCAAAAATCTAAGCATTCATTATCATGGACTGTGAAAACTACATGCTCTTAATTTTGGAACAAACAAAAAGAGACCCAGATATAGATCCTAAGGATGGAAACAAAAGACATGCATATCTCAATGCCTTTGCATAAAAGAGATAAACACATGAAACATGAAAGAAATTCCATAGTAAAAAAACAAAAAAACATAGAGAAAATAGAATAGGAAAGGTCTGAACAGAGTGAATCTGAGGGAGGCCTTCATCCATGGAGAGAATCAAGAAAGCACAAGAGATATTGAACACTCCTACCTGGAAATTTGGATTAACAATCATGACAATGCTCAACTATGGTGAAACCTCAGGGAGAAAATACCTTTTGGATCTGGTTGAGTGGGTAGCTCTAACATGCTCCTTCACAAGAGAGATAATGCCACACTTAATGACCATGTTTATGGAAAATGTGATATTTGAAAGGGATAGTTTTAAAGTGTAAAATTTCCCCAAAGCAACTCTCCTAATTCAAGTATGACCTTTTCAATTGAGGGCTTGCTAATGTCTTATCATAACACAAAATTGAGCATACATTGTGCAAAACTTTTATAGTATTGGAACTAAGGTAGAAATGGAGTTACCAACTTGCTTAGTTGTAGCTTGGTGCACCTCTTCCTACCAATAGTTTAGGAGTATTAAGAAGATGTAAACTCATATTTCTTCACAGTCAGTAAATTTGGATTTAACTTAAATTTAATAGTTTTCAATTCAATAAAAATTTGACAAACATAATAATTTAAAAAATGTTTATCTTTTATAAAAAGAAGCTTAAATTTTATGTAAAATATAACTACAAAATGTATCAAATGAGTTTTGGGGCAATAGTCCTAGCAAGGTCGAAGGGTAGAGCTCCTCAAAAAGGTATGGGGTAATGTGTTCAGAAGGGTTGAGGGGCAACGTCCTTTGCAAAGTTTGGGGTTAGTGCCATTGACACATTTCTTGTCACAATATAGGGGACAATCAAAAGGTGGAGCTACAACCACCAAGTCCAAACGAAGACCTTCAAAACAACACACATCTTCCTGGCAGACACCATTTTTTATAATTTTTTAAGAGGAAAAAAAATATGTTGGTGTGAATAATTGTCTTGTACCTAGCTTATTCATTCACTAGGTAATTAGGGGACTTATTCACATGGTTAAGTTTACTTAGGATAAAAGATTATTTCTAGAAGTCTTAGTTGGCTTTTCTAGAACTTATCTTATCTAGCTAGGATGCATGATTCCTAGGTGATTAGTTTATTGGTTGTCTCATGTCATAGGATTAAGACATTTGTCAACATCATATTCATTCCTATCTCTCAACTTGCCCATATAAGCAAGGCATCTCTTGTACATTTGTATTCAAGTTATCAATTCAATCTATTCAACCATTAATCAATCTTGCATTGTGAAGCAAGCTTTCTTACCATTCTCTCTCTTGTGGAAGTGGTTTTGGTGCCTGATCTTGGGGGTGTTGAGGGGTCACCATTAACTCCTACAAAATATTGCTTATAAAGCCAAAAAATGAGCATTTTTGGACTGTTGAAGTTACCACATTTTTAATGTGTTGTATGAATCAAGAGCTTGGACTCATTGAGTACTTGGAAAGTACTCACCAAACATTGTAAAACAATCACCATAAAACTCTAAGTTAATTCTAGAAAAACTTGTAAAAATTTCAAGTCTACAAACTATGGCTTTCCTTACCAAGATTGAATCTTGGGGTTAAAAAAACTTATGAATAATCAACCTTAATTGATAAAGTGGGTATTACTAAAATGTTGAAATTATATACCATAAAATTTTAATATTGTGTCTTACAATTGTTTTAGTGTGTAAACCTTGTAGTATTTCCTTGTGTCCACTTAGCCCATCTTTTAGCCGTTTTTCTTGATCCAAGCGTGAATGTGATGTTTTTGTGTTTGTTTGATGTCAACTTGATGTTTTTCTATATATTCGTCATTTTTCACCACTTTATTGTTTTCATCCTTTCTAATATTTGCACAATCATAAATTCATCCCCATGATTGCACTAATATCATGTCACTTTCAAAAATTAAAAATCATCATTTCTCTTACAAATTCTACATTTCAAATCAGATTTAATATTATTCTTAATTTATTAAACATTTCTTATCATAAAATATAGACTTAAACTTTATCTTCATTAAGTTCTTAATTTTTCTAAACATATTTCTATTCCAGGTATTTATCTTCTTTACATTTTTCATATCTTTATTCTACCTTATAATACTTTCACTCTTCTTAATACACTTACTTTGTAAAATAATTCAAATTTGTCCAAAAAAAAATTTAATGGATGTTGGTGAAAAATTTTAGGAGTATTTTAAAGTAGGTGGTTCCATAAATTTTGTAGAGGAGCTTACACTTAAAAGTTTAATGTCCAAAATTTATAGGTGTCATGAATGTTAATATTTTGCATATTCAATTCAATAGAGTATATAAATATTAAACCATAAGAAAATTAATTGAAGGGAATCTAAGAACTTCAACTCATTGACAAGTGATAGAAAAATTCCTAAGCTAGTGGAGGAAATTTGTAGGCTCGCCCCAAATACACCAACTTAGATTGGGGTCCCATGGAGGGGGGCTTCCTATGAATTTTTAGTGGATGCTACTAAATATTTTTAGGAATATTTTAGAGTGATACCATGAATTTTGTAGTGCAATTTAAGCTAAATTTTTTAGCTTCTAAATTTATGAAAGTTGATGGTCTCATGAATTTTATTATTTTGCATATTCAATTCAATAGAGTAGATAAATATAAAATAATTAAAAAATTAATTGGTGAGAATTTAAAAGCTTCATATGATTGACAAGTGGCAAAAAAACCCAAACTGGTGTGGCAAATTCTAACCCTACCTCAAATGCACTAGCTTAAATTTTCAAACTAAAAATAAGGAGTTGCAAGGAAAGATTCTGATTAATCATGTAACATATTTTTTTTCTTCATGAGAACCCTTGTTCCTTCAAAATGGATCTTGAAGCCCCACATGGAATCCCAACATTAAAATTACAATCTAAAAATTAGGGGATCCAATTTATCATTGAAAGATTCTAATAAATCTTAATTCCTCATAAGACCTCTGCTCCATACAAATAATTCTATGATGCCCCTCAATTAGACCGCAACCTAATTCCATTCTATTTTTCATTTCCAAATAGTAATTTGAAAAGGAAAAATGGTGTTTCATTCTTTCCTAGCGCCATCATTTTTTTTCAATAGCTTCATTGATATTTTCTTGCACTATTTTTAGCATGTATTTTGTGTTTTTAAGGACTTTGACAACAATATATTTCCTATGCCTATAACCAAGCATTTTGCATACACTTTGTTGTGAGGAAAAGTATTGTCAATTCAATTTTCCTATTTTTTACATGTATTTTGTTTTTTAAAGACTTTGACAGTGATCTATTTCCTATGCTTATAACCAAGTAGTTTGCATACACTTCGTTGTGAGGAAAAGTATTGTCTATTCCATTTTCAGTTAGTTCTATCAATGCAACAACAATATCGCCCCTCAACATTATTTAGTTGGTTTTAACAAACTAATTTCATAGGCAAAACTAGAGGATTTGGGTTGCCCGTCTCAATCATTGTCAACAATATTTTACATGCAAAATTAATTTAAGGCAGTTTGACCACTTGATATGCCTCCTAATTAATGAATGATCTGCAATATATTATACCATCCTTTCTTGATTGATACACCTTTGTTTTACCTTTCCATTATGTCCAATTTGCATTTTTTTTGTTTTTCCATCAATTCTACCATATCCTAGTCATATGAGAGTTGATGCAGCATCTGGGGTGCAAGGGCAATCTTGAATCAACCAAAAAGATTTCTAAGTTTTAGTTAAGCTTTTTTTGTTTTTGTTGGTTTTGTTTGTGGCTTCAAGGATTTCCAAAGCCAATTTGGAAAAAATGAAAGCATCAACTTGTAGAAGAGCTTAATGGGTGCAAGCAATTTCAATTTGGTTAAGATTGGGCAAAATTTGAACAAGTTATGACCGTGCAGGATTTTGTTCTACTACTAGCTTTGTGGAATTTTGATCTACTACTGGCTTTGTGAGATTATGGTGTTGAACCAAATAATTTGTATTCCTTACAAATGGTCCAATGACCTTTTCACATCTACAAGGAACTTGTGGCCATCTACCTTGCCAGAACTTCTTGTTTATCTAACCTTTTGGGGGACTTCACCTCCAACTAGAGCTTGCAAGTATCTTGTGGTCAAGTGAATTTGTGAAAAAATGCTACTGAACTACGCAAGTACGTTGATCAAAAGGTAACATCTACAAAGTGGGGGGTTTTCAAGTGATTTGGCTATTTGCGGGAACTTGTTACTGAATTGGTCTATGGAACTTTCACTTCCTACTAGTTTGTGAGAATTCCTTATATAACTACTTCTTTTGGGAGTTCCTTATCCAACTAAAGTTTTTATAGATAAAGTCAAATGATTTGAACCTTTTAGAGTTTCATCAATTGGTTCAAATGAATAGTTTTGATGATGGTGTCAACATGACATAAGCTATCATCAGATGATAATGCCAGCATTTATGATTGTGAAGTTTTGTTAGCTAAGTGAACATGGAGCAAAATTTCTAATTTTATCTAGTCATTTGTGGATTGTTCACTTGCTATTGTTTATATGGGCTTTCAAGTTATTATTGATCTTGTAGACTTTCAACCAGGTACTACACTTTTATTCCTATAACGAATTTGTTTCTATAATTGCCAATATCAAATCGGATTCAATGTCCTTGGCCATCAAATGATAAAAGGGAGATTAAGGCATGCATTTAGGGGCCTTTCTGGAAGAAGTAGAAAGAATAAGGCCAATATGTAACTAGGTAATGATGTGTAGGTTTTGTAAGCTTTTGAAACCCTATGTAATGAAATGTCAATAAGAAATAAAACATTTTATTTGAATATGTATGTGTGGAGGTATGTTTAGGCTATGTGATTAGGTATGATGATAAGGCCTCCTAGTCAAGAATGTATCAAATGGTACCAAATCCAAGGTTTGAAGGATGTGTTGAGTGTGTTGCAAGGGTTTGAGGGATTGAATGTGTTGAGTTGTTTTGTGAGATTTTGAAGCAACAAGGGATGTTGCAAAGGTCTTGAAAATTTGTTTCACGTGTGAAGAGGAGTCTTACAATTGTAGAGGATTGATGAAGACATTAAATGAAGTCATTAGGGTTGTATATTAGTTTGTTTCAGGTATGAAGGAGTCTTGTAACTACAAAGAAGGAAGAGATTGTGTTGGTTTTCCTCAAAAAAAGATAAACTTGGGTAGAAGGTGTATGAATTCTTCCATAGTGTGAAAGTGGGTAGAGGAGGTTCTAAGAGGTATGTCTTCCAAAATATTTATTAGGTAGAGGATAGACATGTGAGCAAGGTTTTTATTGCAAGTATGAGAGGAACCTATAACTATAGAGAGCATAAATTATTTTATGATTTGATGAGTGCTTGAAGGTGAGTGTGAGTTTTGTTGCAAAGGTTGCAAATTGTGAGGTGGTATGTGTAAATATGTCAAGCAAGAAGAAGAATACGAGTCTAGCCATGGGAAAGGCATTAGAGACTTCAGTTCTTGTAAGGAGAGTAAGAATATACAATGCAAGAATTAATGAGATGAAGAGGATGCATTAAAGGGTTTGAAGGAGACTAGAATGGCAATACAAAGGAGAAATACAGAGGAAAAGATGGGAAGGCATCAAGAAAATGAGTGTATATGTAGGAGAAGACATTGTAGCATGTCCTGTTGAAGGCCTGACATAAATAGTGAAGGAAATTACAAGTGAAGGTAAAAAATAAAAATATGGAGATGTGAATAAAGAAAAAGTTATAGAGATAGACAAGAGTGAGATTGTAACTAAAAATGATGGTAAATAAATTATTGTAGCAGAAGTTGAAGAAGAGAATGATGGTGCAAATTTTTTTGTGTGTCCTTTCGAGGACATGGAGGTGTTGAGAAATGTAGTGCACCAAATCCTGAAGAAGCATGTTGTCATGTAATATGAAGAAGAGGATGAGAAGGTAGAAGGTATGGTTGCAACAACCTGTCTTAGTGAAGGAGTGGAGATGTTGATGGTGCAATATGTGAAAGATGTTGCAGTGAAGGGTAGTGAAGAAGATGTTGCGACAAAGGATGATGGAGAGTTGTATGTAGATGAGGCGGTACAAGTGGAAGAAGAGATGGATGAGAAGGAGATGGTGAAGGTCAGGGAGTGTAGAGAGGTGGTGCATAGGGAAATATGAACATTTCCATGAATGCGTTAATATATATTTCTATGCAAGAGTTGTGGAGGATGATGTAGATGAAGCAGAGATGGAAGAAGATTTTTAGAAGAGGAGGTTAGATCATGGTAGGTTGAGTCCCACAAGAGGGAGAAGATGAATCAAGAAAGGTGAGAAGATGAAGCATGTTGAGTCAAGGAGCACTTGGAGGAGGAGGTCCAGATATGATGGGAATAGGTCCAAGAGAGAGAAGAGGAATGCAAAACAAACTAGGTGGATGATGCTACTTGTCCTAGCCAAATGTTGGAAGAGAAGAAATTGTTTGATGAACCTGCTTTAGTGATGAAGTTTGTTGCAAGTTGTCTAAAACTTGGAAGGTTAGTTCTACTATCCAACTCCATTTTATGAGTCTAAGCTCAAAAATTTTCTACCCTAGGTGTTTGATGTAGGAGCATCTAGGGTGCAAGGGAAATCTTGCATCAACCAAAAATATTTCTAAGTTCCAATTAATCTTTGCTTTGTTTCTATTGGTTTTTGGTTTTGGCTTTAGGGATTTCAAGAGAAACTTCGGGAAAATTGAGAGCATCAACTTGTAGAAGAGCTTAATGGATATATGCAATTTAAATTTGGTGAAGATTGGGAAAATATTGATGAAGTTATGACCGTGTGGGTTTTTTGTCTACTAGTAAGTTTGCGGAACTTTGGTGTTGAACTAGATAAGTTATATTCCTTGTGATCGTTTCATATGACCTTTTTCACATTTGTGAGGAACTTACGGCCATCTTCCTTGAGGGAACTTCTTTCTTATCTGGGATTTTTAGGGACTTCACCCCCAACTAGAGTTTGCAAGTATCTTGTGGTCAAGTGGATTTGCAAACAAATGCTACTGAACTAGACAAGTATGTCAATCAAAATATTTAGTTCAACAAGCAACTTACACACAAAGGACATGTACAAAGTGGGGGTTTTTCAAATGATTTATCTATTTTTGGGAAACCGATAGTGAACTGGTTTGCAAAACTTACACTTTTTGTTGGTTTACAAGAATTTGTTATGCAACCACCTCTTTCGAGGCTTCCTTATCCAACTAAAGTTTGCGGATAAAGTCAAATGGTCTTAAACCTTTTAGATGAATAGTTTCAACGATGGTATTAGCATGACATAAGCCATCATCAACAGGATGATGACAACATCATGTACAATTGTGGAGTTTTATCGGCTAAGCGAATGTGAAGTGGAATTTCTCATTTGATCTAGCTATTTGTAGATTGTTCACTTGCTACCATTTTTGTGGGCTTTCAACTTGTTATTTATCTTGTGGATTGTCAACCTACTATTGCACTTTCATTCTTGTAACAAATTATTTTTTGTAATAGCCAAGATCGGATCCAGCTCGATTTCCTTGGCCGATTTCCTTGGCCACTAACTATTAAAAGGAAGATCAAGGCATGCATTTAGGGGCCTTTTGGGAAGAAGTAGAATGAAAAAGCCAATCTATAATTGGTTAATGGTGATGTAGCTTTTATAAGCTTTTGAAACACTATGTAATGAAATGGTAGATAGAAATAAAGCATGTTATTTGAATCTGTATGTGTGGAGGTATATTTAGGCTACGTGATTGGATTGCTTGACAAGACCCCCTAGTCATGACTACATTAGAAGTGCTTGTCGTTGTGTTACTATCCATCAAGTCCATTATTCTATTTATATGAGTAGACATTGAATTCATCTTCCCTTATCTCCTTATTCATACACTAGCACATTTCCCTATTTTCCTTTAGCGCACACACACAATAATTGGAGCCTCCTTAGGATTTTTAGTTGTTGTTACTTAGATTTTATACGTTAGAATAATAATAAATTATAGATCAGATTTGTTATTATTCATAGCATTTTATCACTTTGTCTAGACGTACTAAAGTTTAGTACACAAGTGCAATCACACACATATTCTCACGCACACATAAACTAAGTGCACACATACTTATTTTGTTTCTACTTGACTACTCATGGAGGCTAAAAGAACAAAATAGAGGCCTGACCACCTTGACAAACTCCTATGTGCTCGCCTCTTTTACCCTACCCTAGATGCAGGTTGCATGATGGTGACTCTTTTTAAGGACTCAACATAGTTTCTCTTCAATTTTGACATTCCTAACTCCTCTTTCTGCTTTCAAATATTTACTTTTAATTATACTAGCAATCGCACCTTAGTGTGCAATGGGTGCGCCGAAGATGTGTGGAAGGTCAGTTTAGAAAAAAGATTGTCTATTTTTTGGGTACAATCACGCAATGAAGTTCTTAATCAAGAGAAGTGATATGCATCCATTTACAAGGATCCAAAAACGATTGAAACAAAACCTTTGAATTAGGAAAATAATCAAGCTCCTTTACCATTAATGTCTACATGCATGGGTAGATTTTGCTTCGCATTGCAATTTTGTCATTATAATGTTCCCTTGTTAGATCTGTCATTATTGGTACGCAATCTAAATGTTTGGTAATTTTGATTAATTTAATTGTCAAAGTGTTGTGGCATCGGCAACGCCATCCAACAAGAGTTTAAATAAAGAGATGGAAATTTTTCAAATTTTGATAAATTTTGATGGAATGGAATTGTCACCTCTAGGGCACTTAAGACGAAGATGATGTAAGAAAAATTAAATGAGCCAATAAAAAGTGAGGTGTATTTTTGGGAACAAAACATAGATCACTTTGTGGATGTGCATGCTATGTATAATTGGCAGGGAAATCTAAAATATACTGTGATTTTCTTATATTGAGGATTATTATTGCCTTTGTGTGCTAAGCAACTTACACATCAACATGGTTGGCATATTCAATGGCTGAGCTTGTTAATTTACAAAAAAAAATTGCTTTGTGAATTTGTCAGAAAATCATTTATTTACAAACGTAGATCCTAAAGATTTCCCCGGTGTTTGTATTTGGATTATCATATAAAAAAATATCTTTATTTGTATGGGACGGATAATACAAAAATGATAAATTTTGGTCTATTTGTCGTTACTTTGATATTATTTGTCCAGCATCACTTGATGCAAGCAAATTATAATTCGTTGACTGTCACTACACCAAACTTCTTCTTTTTTAATTGAACAAAGCAAAATAATTACAAGAATAGAGCTACCAGCAGTAGCTGAAACTAAAACTAGCCAAAAAAAACCAGCCAGACTAGACAAAACCATATATACAAAATCTAAAGCATCAACCATGAGAAACAATCACAAAAAGACAAATTACAAAAGTTGTACAACATTTTTACAATGCTCAATCTTATTGTCCAGCTGAAACTTCACTATTTGCTCTTTAATTTGTTGTAACCTTAGTTTAGCCTTCACATTCTTCTTACATATAGCCCGAATCTGCGAAAAAAGAACAACCACCTATAGATATATGTCAGAGTAAAGCAGTAAAGTCCCAACAACCTAATAAAAGTTACTAGAAAACATTGCAACACACCTATTTTTCCATATATTTTTCAAAGCAACATGTCAAATAGAATCAGCAATCACATCTTTTTGCATGCCAAAGCCAAAAACAACCTCTTTCCAAGTCAAATCATGATTAAAAATAGATGATAAATCTCTAAAAATTGAAAACCAAACCCTTTTAACATAAACGCAGTCCCAAAAAATGTGCTTCAAACTTTCCACACCCTTACAAAAAGGACAGTTTGTTGGTTGAACCATAATGCACTTCAATCTATCCCCCACAGGAAGCTTGTTGTGCAATATCTTCCAAACCAACACCTATGAATCAAAATCAGCTTTAGAACGCCATATCTGAGCACTTAACTTACACCAAAATTTGATGTTAAATCTACATTTCTACTTCTAGTTCAAATGAGTAGCAATATTATAATTAGGCAGCAGCTTCAAATATGTGTTTTAAAGGAAAATTATTGAAATGGCGGTAAGATAACCATTTCCAATCTCTAAAAAAGTAGCAATCCCTTGAAGTACAAAACTTCATAGTTAGATCCACTGGCACAAGAGATTTAATAAAAAGGATGAACTGTTCATAACTAGAGCTCAACCCATACTACTCCTTAATTTTATTCCAAGAAGCCCAATCAAAAAAATCAAAATCCCAAAGATCTTTAAATTATCTAACTCCCTTTTTAAACAAATAGTAAGCATGTCTTGGGAAACATAAAGCTAATGGTTGATCATGATACACGATTATTTTGTTCCACCAAATGGACATCGAAACAAAGCTAAACCCAGTTTGCACATTCCAATGTAAAAAATTGCTATCTTTTTGCCATGCTTTCCAAATAGATTGAAGGGGAAAAGAAGCTCTGATTCTAAAAGAAGAGGGCAGAAGCAATTTATCAAGCCAGCGAACCCCTTGCCACTTCTTCTTTATAGAAGCATCCATGATTCATTGACGGACTAAAACCTTCCATGGTTCATCTCCACTGGCAACCCTTATAATCCATTTTGCAGCAAGGCAGATCACTTGGGTTTGGGGATTGATAAGTCCAAGTCCACCTTTATGTTTTGGCTGAATACATTGAGACCATGAAGAAGCTATAAAGCCACCATTACCATCCCATCTGGACCACAAAAATCTACGAATTATTTTTTTGAGTTCCTCATAGCCTTGCTTAGAAGGCATCCAACAAGAAGAATAGTACACATGGGAAGCAATGAGAATTTTATTAGCCACTTGAATCTTTCCAGCCATAAACAGAAATTTATTGTCAAAAGTGAACAGCTTATGCTTAATTCTATTTAAAAACCAAGTCCACATTTTAGAAAGAGAAACTCCCAAACCAAAGGGAATACCCAAATATCTAGTTAGCTCACCATGTTTGATTTGCCTCCATTCTTTTGGTATCCATTGAGAATTAGAATAGGGCTGAGTCATTAAAAATTCAGTTTTATTGTGAGCAATAAGAGAACCAGATACCTCATAGTACAACTGAATCAATTCTAAAGCATTGTTCACCTCTTCTTCAAAATTATGCAAGGATAGCATACTGTCATCTACAAAATGGGAATTAATGACCACCTTATCTTGAGGGATAGAAATCCCTTTGATGAGCTTTATGCAGAAAGTAAACCAAGGCATCAGCTGTAAGAACATACAAAAAGAGAGAAAGGGGACATCCCTGCCTTATGGAACACTGTAAAATAAAGGAGTCTAACATATTCTTATTAATAATCAAATGAGCATTAGCATCTTGGAACAACATTTGAACATGCTTTAGAATTTTAGGACCAAAACCCAACCATTGAAGCATTTTAAGGATAAAACTCCAACAGATTCTATCGTAAGCTTTGTCAAAATCCAATTTGACTATCAAAGCATTTTGTCCTGATTGTTGTGCCCATTCCACAATATCCCAAGCCAGCATAAGGTTATCAATAATATATCTCCCTTTGAGAAACCCTGTTTGTTCAGCCCTCACAATTATTTGCACAATGGGTTTAATTTTGATTGCTAAAGCTTTTGCAATAATTTTGTACGAAGTGTTTAAAAGTGTGATTGGACACCAACCAACAATACTATCCTCATTCTTACCCTTAGGAATTAGTTTAATAATACCTTTGTTAATAACAAGACCTAAGAAGCCATTATTAAAAGCTTCCAAATATAACATATAAAAATCATCCTTAATATGCTTCCACATAGTTTGGTAAAATTCCACAAAAAGACCATCAAAGCCGGGACTTTTATATGGTTTCATGGAAAACAAAGCATGTTCAATTTCTTCCAAGAAGAGGATTCGATCTAAATATTTGCTATAGCCAAGGTCAATCATATTTGGAATAAATTCATGTACGTTGTCCTCCAATGCATGTTGAACATCAGTCCATTTAGTGTCTTCTCTAAACAGCCTTTCATAAAAAATTATGAAACAAATTAATGATTTCAGCCTGGGAAGTATGATACCCATTTTCATCCTTTATAGCTTCAATTTTCTCTTTTTTATGCTTATAGTTATGATAATTGAAGAAGTACTTAAACCCCTTGTTTCCTTCCTTGATCCATTGAATTCTGGCTCTAATTTTGGCACCCTGACCTCTATAATGGTCAAGTTTTCGCAGTTGAGCATCTGTAACAGCAATATGTTTTTGAAGAGATTCATCATGTGGATGAAGATTAAGATTAGTTCTAGCAAGTTCTAACTATCCTTGGAGAGATTTCTCACAGCATTTACGTTTCCAAGCCATTCTTTTTCCGAATGAACAAAGAAACTCAACACATTGTTCTATAGCAGAAATCCACCAACTCACCCATGACTCTCCTTCATGAGGTTTGCATATAGAGTTCCAAATCCCAACTAAGGCTGAAACACATTCTTTATTTTTAAGATGAGAAATATTTAGCTTGAAAGGGAGTTGAGAAGACTTGGTATCAGTACTCTCAGAAGAAGAAATTGAACACACAATTGGAAAATGATCAAATAAAGTTGTAGAATAGCCCACTAGCACCCAAAAATCTTGTGACAACTTATCCAACTGTAAATTGTGAGATAAGTAAAAACGATCCAATCTTTATATCAATAGAAAACTTAAAATATTCAGTCACAGTAGCCAAAAAAATCTTTTGTTTAGTAGGATATGCCCTATATGAGACACTATTATCATTGATCGAAAGAGAGATATATTTGTATAGCACTTGAGTATGTACTAAAAGCATATTGAAGGGAGAGAAAATTGTGCACTTAAGAATACATAGACTATCATAAAGCATTTGAACTGTCCATTCATGGAACCTGAGATATAAGTGCTATTGGTAAATCATCAAATAATCAAGGGCATGGCTTAAATATCTCTTGCCATGAAGTAAGTTAAGAGTATATATGTCTCCCAAATCCCATTGCTGCGATAGAGCAAAATATGATGGCATTCACACACAAGAGAGGAACATGGTATAGAAATTATTAAATTATGTCCTTTTTATTTTTTAACTATGTGCTATTTCTTGGTCTATCTTTGAAGTCTTGTGTTTTTGAAAAGAAATAAATAATGAGATTGCATTGAGGGAATTCTAGAAAGAAGTTGGACAGAAATGTATACTGGTATGTTGAAATTTTAAGGACCTAGAATCCATTCCTGTCTGAAGTGTAGGCAACATTGCAATCTGTTACTTGTGACCAGGTAATTGATATCTAACATTCACATAGTCTACATGTTGCACAAAAGTTTTGAAAAATGTACTTACATAAAGTCCTCTTAAAAAAATCTTCCTCAGCGAAGTTAGGTAAGTTATTTTTAGTCGATTGGATGTTTTACATTTTTTACTTGTAGTGTCAAGATATTTGGTGAATGACAGAACAAGAACATCAGTTTCTTGTGCACATCTTAAAAGGAAAAAATATAATGCAATGTACTGACAAGCAGAACTGTTATGTGCAGTGAATGTCGATCACCAAGGGATAAGCCGTCCCTTTATCCTCAAGGCAAGGGCATAATTAATGCCCTGAAAGAAAAAGGCGTTAGTATGGCTATTGCTTCTCGAACTCCCACACCTGCAACTGCTAGAACCTTTTTGAAAAATCTTGGTACACATCATTATTCACAGCAATGGTTAGTGTTAGTTACATTACTGCCCTTTCAATGAATTAAAGTTTTTAAATTTATATTTTAGGTGATTGGTTTTATTGAAAATGCAAGAAATATACCCTAGTTGGAGTCACAAGACAGAGCACTTTGAAAAAATTCATCAAAACAGGAGTGCCCTTCAAGTCAATGCTCTTCTTTGATGATGAGAATCAGAACATTGAATCTGTATGTCATTTGTTTCACAGTTACTTTGTGATTGATAAGTCTTATGGTGTTCATGGTAAGTCAAGTGATTCGCGAATTTCAAGCATTAATTGGCGAATTTCTTAAAAAAAATGAAATTCGATCAAATTCAGAGGTATTAAATTTATTAAAAAGCGTTTTCAAAAAGCTTTTTTTAGGGTTTTGGACGAATTTTTTTTAATAATAACGCCTCTCTTCCGCCAAATAACCTGTCTCTATCGGCGGCAAATCTTTTTCTGATTTTTAAGGCATGCAAGTCTCTGTCGGCGGCGAAATCTCTTTGAAGTTTCGGGTCTCAAGGTCGACATTCTGCAAACAAAAATCGTGGACGGGTCTTCAAGGTCGACACTGTGCAAATAAGCGTCACGGGTCTTCAATCTCCAAGCAAAGATGGTGGTCAGCTTTCACTCTGCAAGCAAAGAATGTGTCCCAAGCTCCGGCAAGCCTCCGTCCCTGCAAGCACGAATTAAAACCATTTCCAATGATAGGAGAAGCTTTATTTATTTCATAGGGTCGGTTTTATTTATTATTTTATTAATATTAGATTTATTTTAGGTTTTAATATTTTATTATTTTATTCACCTGGTCTTAGATTTAAATTAAATCTTTTAATATTGTATTATTTTATAAAATGTGAAATATTAAATATTTTATTATTTTAGTTTTTATTTGTATTAAATTATTAATAATTAATAAAACTTAAAATAAATATATATATTAATGTTTTATTTTAATTTTTTTTTAAATTACATAAGGCGAATTTTATACTTTTCAATTTTTTTCCTTGTCTAATTTCATTCAATTTCAATGTTGTCAACTCGAATTTGAATTTAAACCTGGTGACTTAGGTTCAGGGCATACCCTTTTGCTAGAAAACAAAAGCAGAAAATCATCTCATCTTTATGACATCTTCACCTTACTTCATTGTTTCAGGTTTCAAACATGGGTGTAAAAAGTATTTGAGTGGGAAATGGAGTTAATCTTGAAGCTTTAAAGTCAGGACTTAGAAGATTTTCTGGATCTTCTAGTTCACGGAATTCAGCTACACAAAATCAGGATGTTTGAATTTGCAGCTATGTTGCAAATCCTGTAGCTGATAAACAACTGTCGTGATTTAATTCTTGAATATAATTTTATATGTTAAATACCATTGCTCTACAAATATTTCTCTAGTGATTTATTTCCACATTGATCAACTGGAGTTCGAAAAAAGCAGTGACATAACAATTGAATTGAGGCGTTGATTCCATTACTTGTGATATTTTTAGCATGAAAATGTTCTCATCAAGTCTCATCAATGCACAAAGGTTAGCTATATTCCAACATTGGTAGTTTTCAGTAGTGAAAATAAAACATTGGGTATTATATTGTAATCTGTTATTTGCTAAAGTTAGCTTCATCCAACTCTTCGCAGCAAACTTCTGATCTTGCCGTGGAAGAAGATCTTGTAACAAATATCACCTTGCAATCTAATTATAGCAGTGTTAAGTTCCTATGTAGAAAATTAGGAGACACACATTCTACCATACCATGTTGGAGCCTATCAACAGGTGGACCTGCTGCAGCAACAAAACATGAGATTGACATTATCAGAAACATCATATTCAAGGGGGTTAATTTCTAGCTCTCGGCATGTGCAATTGCAACTGACCCTACTTTCCAGGTACAGGAACTTGCTTTCAGATGTCAAAATAATAAATATAGAACTATTCATGCAGACAGAGTTGCAGACAGTTGTATAACTGTATCTAACTCAATTGAAAAGAAGAGAAACATTTTTTGATTCTTTTCTTTGTGACAATCCCCAGTTTCTCAAAACTGCCCTGCCAACTACACTGCACTGCAGCCCTTGTTCGGCATGCCTCTCCCATTGCCCGGAATGTTCATTCAATGTGCCTTTTTGCTTGTGTGAAAGAAAAGACAAAAGGCAACCGCAAAATACTCAATAGATACTATGAAACTGCTCTGTGCGGAACTGTTGGTTTTGGGCTTCCTCCACAAGCTTCACCACCTCTGCCACTCTAGAGTCTTCTGCCTTGGCTACAGTCCTTAAAATTAAATACCCTGCATTTCTTAGTAGTTTATGACATATCCTTTTCAGAGGCTTTTTTCTACTATAACAAACTGTGGAAACCTTGAAACACTGAACAGTCAAACAGTTAAACTAACATCCATACTAATTATTCAGGTAATTTAAGGTTACCTGTAAGATTCGTGGTGCCACCCCACACCGCCTTACCCATTTCTTTTTCCACAAGCACGGATTCACCTATCAAGGCATACACACCATATAGGTCCAATGTGTAAGTATACGCTACAACAGAGATCATTAATCAATCACATATACATGGGATTCCAGAAAAAATGGTACAATTGGGAGGCTGAAGGGGCATAATATAAAGAGAGAGAGAGAGATAAGATTGGCCTTTTTGTAGGAGTGGGTCTTCAGATCAGGCACCCATGGTAACTATAATCCTACGATGCAAATGTAATCGGCCATGACTTGTGAACTCCTCTTTGCTGAGAGAAGGCAATGTGAAGGCCGTGCGAACCCATATACATGGAGAGGGTACTTTTGGATCATTGCCAGATTGGAGAGAGCAGTGAGCAACAGGCACTGTGATATCTTCTTGGCAAAGAGTTGGTTGTAGGTAGTTTGCACAGAGCAGAAGCTTCAAAAAGCTTCGAGGGCATGCATAAACTTTAGATAGCACTCAAATATTTCTTCAATCTCAAGTCCCTTTGACTATGTGAGCGACTCTTATGTACAGAACTTGTACCAGATGGCACAAGGGCATCCAGAGGAATGCTTTCACAAGCTTTCACAGCCAAAGCAGTGTTAATTTCTACAGCCTTCACAGGCCCTGTTTACTCCATCACAGCAGAACCGATATAGCCTTTTGGGCCTGCACGAAAGTGAAAGGCTTCGTTCACGTGGTCTGTAAGCTTGATCTCCGCGTTGTGCCTGCCAGCTACACTTCACCGAATCCCACGTTTCTTTTATTCAATATTTGTACGAATGGATGAGATCAGTTTCATCATCTTGCACCCTTTTTCCTGCCTTGCACACCATTGATCATAGAAATCAGGTTGGTTCATTTCATAGAGGGAACGCCTTCGGCATAAATATTCAAAATATTCTAGTATATTCACTTCATTGTTGCATTTCTATTTTGCAGGTATGGTGGATAGTCAGTGTATGACAGTACCCTGTTGCTTCTATCTTTTCATCCCGTTTCAAACACTGCACCTCTTTATGTATTCTATTCCAGATTGTTCATTTCTACTGTATCATTACCCGATGAACCTCTTGTAATGGAAATTAATTAATTAAATCCATTTTCCTCTTTACACCAAATCAGTCAAATAGCATTTACTTATATTAACTTGATGTTGTGTTTCTCGCAATATTATTCCAGCTTAAGCAATGTGATATAAGTTTAAAGAAGTTAAAAATTTAGATTACAACTTCCAGAAATTCTCCATTTGTCCACAATGCTTGTAATACTGAAACTGAGAAAATTGTTTGGTGCTCCCGTGATCTCATATTCAGCTTGAGAATGAGATTATAAAATCTGTTAGGAGACTGTTGAGTATAGTAGCTTACAATGTCCATTATTTGGTTCTCTATCACAGACTGTTTTCGAGTCATGATATTTGGTAAGGATCCATGATTCTCAGTACAGGATTTCAAGGTCTTGACTCTTGGTCAGGGCCTTGATATCTAATTGCTGGAGCATGCAGCATTGCCTTACTCATAATTGCTAGTTTGTAGGAAGATTGAAAGTCAACTTTCTATTGCCCATCACCCAAACCTGCAAAGTTGTCAACCCTGTTTCATGACTCTTTCACTAACATCTTTTCATAAGCATCATTATTATGTCTGTCGGTTTTAAAGTACCATAAAATCATTATATAAAATTGCCACAGACATACCAGCTATGCAATAAAGCAATGGGCATATAAAGCAGCATCCTAGACATCCAAGCATTGAATTGTTTGTAAGCCCTTCTATCATATTTCATGCTGACTGGGAAGATTTAGGTTTCCTTCAGCCATTCTTTCACATAACCATTATTTTGCCTCCAGCTTTTAATTCCAGAATTGTACAAGCTTCCTCAAAACAGTTAAATATCATGACTCGACCATGGCATTGTAGAACGGGGATTTAATATATATCTCGTCAGTACATGTAGGGATTCTATGGAATGATCAATACTATACATGCGATTTGATCAAGTTATCTAGCTCTGAAACTGAAAAAAGGAAACAGAAAGAATTGATTCCTTCTTAACAATAAGAATCCAATGCAATGCACCTTGTTGTAAGTACAAGACTCTGTTTATAACTTTCTTCATTTAGCGTCACCAGTAATCTCCACAGGAGCAGTGTCCACTTTTGAAATGATGGAACCTGTTTGCATCTCGCACAACAATTTCTCTTGCAACTACCCTGGAGATAAATTTGGTTGCAGTGTGACAGTCAGCACATACTCGAAGGTTCTTGACAACTCGAATGGTTGTTTCTGGGGACGTGTTTAACAACCCAAATGCAATTGCCAGCTTCTCACTGTGGTGGTCGAGGAACATATCTTTGTCCTCCACCTCCACATCATTTTGTGCATATCTTGAATCTGTCATATACCCTGCTGCCTTCATCTCCAAAGACAATTCCTCCAGTTTTGCATAGATCTCCTGTGTTTGTGGGTGTGATCGATCTCTTGCAAGAAACACATGTACCATTTTATCGACTTCAATCCAGCTGCATCCAGGCATCTTTTTAATTCCTCTATCCTTCATTAATCTTCTTACCTTTTGAAAGTCACCCCACCTGCCTACTTCGGCGTACACTTTTGACATAAGATTATAAGCTGCAGTATTTACAGGGTAAGTTTCAAAAAGTAGAGTTGCTGTAAATTCTCCAAGCCTTATATTCTTATGTAATCTACAAGAGCCAAGCAAGGAAATCCAAATAACCTTATCGAGTTTGATCGGCATTTTGATGATAAAGTTAAAGGCTTCCTCGAGATAGCCAGCGCGTCCAATAAGGTCAATCATGCATACATAATGATCCATTTTAGGCATAATGCAATAGGAGTCACTCATGCAATTGAATAGTTTACAGCCCTCGTCCAGCAGACCTACATGGCTGCATGCAAATAAAACACAAACAAAGCTTGCATGATTGGGTTGAGTTCCAGAGTGCATCATTAGTTCAAAGAGTTTAAGGGCATCCTTGCCATAGCCATGCATTGCATATCCTGCAATCATGGCAGTCCATGAGACCACGTCTCGTTGACGCATGGTATCAAACAACTTGCGGGCCTTCTTTATACTTCCACATTTTGCATACATGTCTATTAGAGCACTCTGGACTATGCAATTGGACAAAAACCCGCTTTCCTTTATGCTTTGATGGATGTCCATTCCATGTTCCAAAGCTCCCATTTTGGCACATGCTGGAAGGATGCTGGCAAAAGTGAACTGATCTGGTTGCAAACCTGTTCGTTGCATTTGCTGAAAAGCTTCCAGAGCCTTTTCAGCTAGCCCATCTTGTGCATATCCTGCAATAATAGCCGTCCATGAAACCACATCTCGTTGAGGCATTCTGTCAAACAACTCGCGGGCCTTATGCATGCTTCCACATTTTGCATACATATCTATCAAAGCACTGCGAACTACAAAATCTAACCAAAACCCACTTCTGGTTACGCGTTGATGGATCTGTAGACCCTGTTCCAATGCTCCTAATTTGGCACAAACCGGGAGAATGCTGGCAAATGTGAAATGATCAGGTTGCAC
Organism: Sequoia sempervirens; assembly: GCA_007258455.2. Classification (NCBI taxonomy): domain Eukaryota; kingdom Viridiplantae; phylum Streptophyta; class Pinopsida; order Cupressales; family Cupressaceae; genus Sequoia; species Sequoia sempervirens. Next base: position 24,923 of record VDFB02039443.1, read on the forward strand.
CCCTGTTCTCTGCATTTGGTGAAACAGTATCAATGCCTCTTGAGGAAGCCCATGTCTTCCGTAACCTCCAATTATAATATTCCATGACAAGAGGTCTCGCTCTGTCATATCATCAAAAACCTTGCGAGCATCCATTAAACTTCTGCACTTAATATACATGTTGATAAGTTTATTTTGAAAAAAAGTGGTTGTGGCAAATGCAAATTTGTTGCTAGTGACGAAATAGTGGATTCGCTTACCCTCTGAAAGGGCATTCTTTGCAATGCAAGTCTGCAACAGTCGAAGATATGTAGAAGAATCTACAGGAGGGCAATGTGAAGTAAACAAAATATGCAGCGCATCCTTCAAAGAAACCTTTCTACACAACGCTTTAACATACTCGATGGATGACATTGTGTGAACTAAACTAAACGCCTGGCTTGCTGGTGGCAATCTTCGCGTCCCCGACCACGGTTCACAAGCCGCGGATTTCACTTTCCAATGCTGAATCTCCTCTGCAATTCCCGCATCTTGCATGCCGACTTCTTAGGCTTCGTTTCGATTTTATTGAATGGGCACCTATCCGGCGCTCCATTGCAGAAAGGAATTCCAACGATTTGTTTTCATGTGCTTCTATAACACCACAATTTATTGTTAAACTTGGATTATGATTTGGGGGAGTAGTGCTCCAGGGCAACGGAAATGTATATGCCTGTACGTCAAGCTTACCGGAAATGTATAGGCAGTCATGGATTTGTCTGTACCTTCTAAAATTCAAAAGTTAAAATTGATCTATTGTTTTATATTTTTCTCTATTGAGTGAATTAAATTTGGTGGACTATCTTTCTTTATTGTTTTTCTCCCACTCAATTAAATATATATTTTGTAAAATTTGATATTATATCTTAGTATTTAAAAACATTCATTAGAATTCATTTTTATTATATAAATTTCACAAATTATCTTTCATTTTAGAATATTAAAGTAAAATATTTGAATTTGATGTACTAAAAGAAGTAACAAATTTGTATGCATCACTTTAGGAACCTCGTCTATTGTATGTGATTTTTCAAGCATATTTATAGGAGTTGACTTGGGAGAACATGTCTCATTCTAATAAATCAACCACCCTTTCAAGGTATTTCTAAATATTGTCAACCATCAAATGTTAAAGAAGAGCAACGAAGGTGAATATTAAAGAGGGGAAAGAAGATGAAAGTCAGACAAGTGAATAGTAGAGCAAGAGTGCACATTTTGCAAAGTCAAATTTGACTTAGACCTAGACTTATAGACTTGAGCACATATAAAACATTGATTCAACATAAGATTAAGGATAAGTCATTAATAGAGAGAGATCACGCTTTTCAAGATCATAAATCTTCATAAGAGGTGTACATTCTTCAATTGACAAATTAAATATTTTTATTTTCTTATTCACTTTTGGTACATTTAAGCTCAATGTGATTATATAGTAGCCCTCAATACACAATTATTAGAACTAGCTCAATTGCGAGCTTATATGTATGCATTTCATTTGATTATTCTAGATCACACTTAGGAAAAGTTTATTTTCCTTCACATTTTTTATATGAACTTGTATGGTCCTACATGAACTAGTTTTCTTCCTAAGATTTCTTATTCTCATTTTTAGATCTATACTTTTTTAATATCTACATCTTGTTTTAGATCTCAAACTCTTCTAATACTTTATCTTCATTGCTTTCACATTGTTACATATTTTTCAATTAGGATTTTGAGCTTGATTGTGTTATCTCTTTTACCCGCTATACCCACCTTTGATGACCACATTAGAGATTCATTTTTTACTATAATATACTACTAATATTTATAGTTTTTAATCTAAAAATATTTATATTATTTATCATGGATATCTTCTCCCCCTTCCTTACCAATTTCACTTTTTATGTTATATATTGCACGATAGCTCTCTTCCATGTACCTTTCTTGATTAATCTTTCCTTGAGGAGTCTAATGATGGAGATACACATGTTCCACCTTTACTTACATATGATGACGATGCACCTTTTTTCATGCCTAGTGATACACTTATTGACTTGGGATTACCTATCTATGATGATTACTCTAATAGTGAGCTTTATAATGTTTGTACTTCTATCACTGGTGATGTGTGTATGCATGATACATCTTTTTTACCTTCAAATGAGGTTGTTAGTTCTTATTTTGTGGTTTATTGTCTATTGATATGTTTAATGATGAGCATAATGATAGTTAATTATGTTGGAGCAACTAATATTTACTTGAAAACTCAAAACAATCCATAAGTGAGCAATGTGCAAAATGAGAAAATATCATATGCATGTGTTGTAAAATGTACAAATGAGCCTTTCTTATAAAGGCAGGGATGAAGAACTAAGAAAGTAGGAGTAAAACTCTGACTAGACCCTTCGAAGTATGAAACAAATGTGGCACTTTATGGACAAGTGTTCAGACATGAGGTGAGACTATGTGAAGTGAGACAAAAGTATTAAAAACTTAAGTGAGCTTAAGTGTAGTGTAAATAGGACTCTACTAAGTAGGCTAAAAGCTAACTAGTTGAGTAATACCTATTTTCACACTAATAATTTATGTTCTCGTGATGATGAATATGATTTGTTGCCTCATGATAATTTGTTACCATACACATATTCTAGTGGCTTTTCCTTAGTGGATCCTATGAATTCCTCTATGCACCATGATGGCGTGTAACTTTTTGATAGAGACATGTATATCAATCCTCTCATGTTTCCTTTGGATGCACATTTAATTTTCTTTGGAGCACATTCTTCTACACCTAGTATTGAAGGAACACATGATTTACACATACCTAGGATGAAGAACATAAGGATGTTTTACAATTTTTAATTGGTATATGTGAGGATAATGTGGCATTAGTTGATGAAACAAATCTCTTACTATTATTACATATGGCATGAGGCATTAAGCATGATATTTCATATTATGTGAATTACCTCATTACTAAGATTGACAATATAGAATAATGTGTTGATACTAATGCATAAAGAGTTCAATCATAAGATGATAGTATTAAAGTATTCCATAATCCTTTGGAGTCTAACATTATAACTTATCCTTCATCAAATAAACTTGTGGCACTTTGTTTTAAGAAATATGATGGTATAAGTGATCCATTATGACATGTCCATTTACTTCCAAGTCATGTGTCTCCCTTATTTTCACAAGCATCAATTTCTCACTAAGGTCATCAACCTTGAGTCATGACGCACTTACATGATTTTATTCATTGACTCATACTTCCATCAATTCCCTCAAAGATTTGGTTATTAATTTCGTGAAACATTTGAATTGCAACATTTAACCTAAGAAAGATATTGCTCAACTCATGCAATATAATGAAAGAAACAAAAGATAATTAGGGATTATATGTTATTTCATTTTGCAATGGTGAGATTCAATGTATATTTATTGATGGTTTACTTATAATTTGAAAGACAAGTATTTTACATGCCTTATCATTCACTTTCAAATTTATATGCTATTGTATGTAAATGTGAGTGTGCATTGTCATAAGATCCCTTTTTATATCAATGTGTTTGTGGTGTTCCCCCCTTTTTCCATGATTCAACATATTCTCACATTTAGGAAATAAGGATGTGTGATCTAATGATGATCATCATGCATACCTACAACCAAAGAAATCTGGAGAATTCATTAAATTGGAAGAGCCTCCACATATGGTATTTGAACATCTTTTACAATATACTATTATTTTCTTACTTTGAATTAATTCAATGGATATGTCCAAGCTTACACCACATAGAACTCAAATACTTTTTTTATTATTTCACACCTAGACATTCTATAGATAGATTAATGTCATTTAAACATTGTTAGGAAAGGTGTCTTGAACTTGCTCCTAATGATTCAATAATATAAAGCAGGAATGGCAAAGACCCATTTACAAAACAACCATAGAGGCAATATAGAGGGGTCTCACAAGGAGTGAGACAATAGAGAAAAAAAAGAAACAAGAACTAAAAGAAAAGGACCAACAACTAGTAGAGGCATGAACAAGACCAGCCTAGGACCAACAACCTAAGGAAACCAATTACTGGTCATCAAGTAGGTGAAAGCCTTTAATGGCCTACCAATCCTTGGTAAGGAACTCCAATTTGTCCTCAAAGGACAAAACATTGGGATGGTTTTGATCTTTTTCTCCAAGGTAGTGGGTAGGGAATTCTCTTTGGATTTACCTTTCTTGGTGGAGCTAGAAGGGGAAGCTACGGGAGCTTCATCCCTTGCTCTCTTAGCACGGTTGTTCTTTAACTCTTGTTGGAAGACCTAAATGGTCACAACAATATTCTTAACAGTCTCTTTTCTATAATCAATAATTTCCTACAAATTAAACATAATTATGTCCAAGTTGCTTTGAAAACTAGCCACCTCCTTTTTCAAATTCATGCAATCCTTTGATGATCCAATAGCCTCTTTTAAGACCCCAACCTCCTTTTCCAGCTTGACCCATTTTTCAAAAGTCTCAACCATACCTTTCATCATCTCTCATTGCTTCTTATTAGCCTCCTCTCTAGGCCAATCCCTAGCCTTCTTCAAAATAACAAACTCTAAATTTTGGATCTTGTTCTTGGTTGTAAGCAATTTTGCAAGCTTCCATTTGATATTGTCATTTTGGATGTTTGTGGCTTTGCACAAATCATTAACCTTGTCGCACAAAGAAACACAATTCTTGCAAGGATTTTGATAGGTTGAAGGATCTTCAGTCATGACCTGAGTAGGTAGCTCCTCGTTCCAAGGAGAGGGAGGTGGGCTCACAGACATGTTGGGGTATAGAGGAGAGTTGGAAGGAAATTCCTCAAGGGTGACATTAGGAAATGGGGACCAAGAAGACCCATAGCCATTATCAAAAATTGAGATTTGAGGGGGGTTCACAAAAGAAACCTTTTTCTCTTCAAAAAAAGTAGGGGAATTAGCAATAATGGCTTTTCCTTTAGAGGAATGAGGGGGTTGGACCAAGTATTCTTCCTCTAAGAGAGGGGGTGATTTTGGTAATAAAGGAAGTGGTTCCAATATATTTAGTAGTGTTGTTTGAATTCATACCCTTTTGGACAAGGGAGGAATTAGTAATACGAGGGAGCAAGGAGATGGCTAGGATGAGGACTAGATTATACTAGTAGATCCAATAAATTAATTCTTGGTGGAGAGGTAGGGACTTGCCTTTGTTTAGTAGGACTTTAACCGATTGCTCCAATGAAGAATGTATCCAAAAAGAAATTTTCATTTTCACATCATTCTTGAAATGGTTAAGCATTGGAAACAATTGAGAGTGGAACCTTTTGTACTGACCTTCAAGGGTAACATACCTCATAAGAACCTCAACAATTTTCTTCTAGACCCTTGGGATGTCCTCTCTATTAAACCATTTTGTAAACAATTGATCTTCTCACCCCTTTTCAAAATATTATCCATATCCTTCTAGTAGTTCCCCTTAGGTTTTTTGGGGAAGTTCACTCCTTCCATGGGAAGACCAATAGCCACCAATATAATCTCAATTGTGACTAAGAAAGAGAGGCCCCTAACATCAACTAAATCATCCTTCCAAGAATTAGTGAGCTCAACCAAAAGGGAAAGGTTGTGGAATTTCATCATCTCAATTTAGGATGCTAGATTAACATCTTGAAGAATAGACTAGACTTCCTAATAATTCTTCAAAGACTCATAGTTATTAGGCTCCTCATGAGAAAATCACCACCCATAGCAGACAATGAAGTAGTGACTGAGTAGCAATTGGAAACCAATAAATGGTGATTTCAAAAACTTTTGACACACGGAAAAGAGGAAAGATGAAAAAGAACTTATTAAAATGAACCAATAGCTCCTAATTCTAAGTATATGAAGAGTGTAGTTTTTGGATTATAAAACACAAAAACTCAAAATTTGGGCTATCAACTTTATTTTTGGGAAAATAAAAATTCTAGGTAATTGTCTGACATCACTTTTAGAAATCCCTATTGTGTGGAGACTACGAATGCCAAAATCGAGGGGATGGAGAAAAATATGAATACCATGATAAGGTTTAACACTAAAATCAAGCTCATCTTTTCTACCACTCTTTCTTTTCTATAGAATTTAGAGTTGAAGAAGCATTGGATTTCTACTGCCAATAGGGGTAATTATGATTATATGTATAATTTTCTCACTATAGATTGGGGAAATTTGTTCCCTAGGTTGTGTTGTGTTTTGTGTTAGTATTTGGGCATGTTTTTTGTTAATTTGTTTATGGTCTTTTTGGTTTTTTATTTGACTTTTAAGCATTGTTAATGTGTTGTTTATGGCCATTCTTGGGCCTATTTTGGTATGCCCTAGGGGCTTCTTTTGTATAGGTTTCAAGACCCTCATTTCCTAATTACTTAATCAAAAAATTATGATGTATGTTACAACACATCATAAGGAATCTTTGAATGGAAATAATTAAGCCAAAATGAAGCACCCAAGTTGGTGAGTGGAATATGGCATTCTTATGAAAATTGAAATGATAACTCTATTTTTAGCCTATGAACTCATCTTGGAACTTGGGGGTTGATTTTCTAGCTAGGTATTTGGATGCCACTTTTTTGGGTGGTTATATATTGTGGTTTTGTGATTACTTTTTGATGCTTTTGTGTATTGATTCTCTTATTTATAAGATTTTTAAAATGGAGGTATTGATAGTGGGTTTGTAAGTACTATTATGCTTCAACAATTACTCTATATATTTGGTTACTGATACTCATATAAAGGCTTACTCTGCAAGCATATTATAATTATATTTCTAAGATTATTGAATAATGCATTGGGATACTTTGTGGTGTGTGTTTTCTCCCAATAGGGTTATCCCCGTGTACACCTTTGTTATGGTATGATTTTGTTTATGTTTTATATGTGTTTCTCCTTTATGGAATTGTGAAGATCTAAAGTTTGCACAATAATATTCTTTAAGATTAGTTTAGAAAGAATTTTTGCATACCCTGCTTCCTTTCATTTTGTATTAGATCCTAATCACCTCATATTCTAGATGTTGGGTAGAGAAATTGTGTCTACTAATCTTCATTTGAGTGGGAGCTTGCATAGAAGGGTTTGGTCTTATTGTAGTAAGATATGGAAAGTACGTCCAAAATACAAATGGAGAAGTTATTAGGCACAAACTTTAATATTTGGAAGCTCAATATAGAGTATATTCTCATGGATATAGATCTATGGGTTATAATATCTAAATCTAAACCTACTTCTATGTCACAAGAAGATAAGAGCAAAACATATAGAAAAGATAATGGTCTCATAAGACTCTATTAGGCTAATTTGGTGATGTTGAATGTACATGAAGATACTATTGAACACTTATTTGGAAGAAACTAGGATATTTGTATCAAGCAAAATCTCTAGTTGATCAACTATTTCTAAGAAAGAAGTTGTATACCCTCTATATGAAGGGTGGTGGCTTTGTGGCTAAACACATAAATGCAATTAACATGGTTGTTATCCAATTTCACTTCATTGGAGTAAAATAGAGGAGGATAATCATTACATAGCTTTGTTGTGTTATTTACCAAATTCATGATACCATCTTTTTATGGCTATTGAGATCACTTCCACCAAGTTGAAAATGAATGAGATGGTGGCATTGTTTCTTTCTAAAGAGATGTGAAGAAATAATTGTAAATATGCCAAGGATGGACTATTTGTTCATGGTACATAGAAAGAAAAGGGCATGAAGAAAGATGAGAAGCAAGACAAGTCTAGATCTCAAATCTCATGAGGAGTCTGAATCTCCTTGTAAGTATAAGGTAAAATGTTGGAACTACAATTATACTAGTCATTATAAAAGATATTATAAGGAAGAAGAAAGAGAGATTTTGATAATGAGGATTAGAAGTCCTCCTAGGATGATGGTGATACATTTTTTACTGCCTTGACTACACATGCATTAGAAGGTGGATGGATGGTGGACTTTTGTGTATCTCTGACCTCATATTGAGGTAGGTTTAAAAAATATGAAGAGTATGATGGTGGGAAGGTGTACCTTGGAGATTATTTACATCTAAATATTCTTGTTTGTGATAGATTCCTTAATGTACAAGTGAAGGGGATTAGTGGTATATTGCATATCCTTGATTTGGCACAAAACCTAGTTTTTATAAGTAAATTGAATTATTTAGGTGTATAGTTTGTTTTCTTGAGAAGAGGATGCAAGATGGTCAAAGTAGCTATGGTTCTTGCTAAGAGTGTTTAGATAGGAACTATGTTTTAGTTAGATGCATGCATTATTTAGTGTAATAGTTCTTGTATTGCTACAATTAAGAGATCTACAAAACCTTCACCTTCACCATTGGAGCTAGCAACATAGAATATTGGTGTACCTACTTCTAATTATCATGATTTATGGGTATCTAAGGGTTATCATGCTTTGGAGATTAAGCTTCTTACAAATAAAACCATGCTATGACAACAAAGGATGGGTCAAATATGTGGGAGTTAATGGTGACTCCCCAACACCCCCAGGAACAATTGCTAGACTAAAATATCTTCCACAAGAGACAGAATAGCTAGAAAGCTTGCTTCAACAATGCAAAATAATGGTTGAATATAAATGTACATGAGATTCCTTGCTTATAAAGGCAAGGTAGAGAGATAGGATTAGGCAAGATCATGACAAGTGTCTTAATCCTATTACATGAGATAACTAAAAAACTAACTACCTAGGAATCAAGCATTACTAGCTAGATAAGATAAGTTCTAGAAAATCTAACTAAGACTTCTAAAAGGAATCTTTCATCCTAAGTAAACTTATAATAATGTGAATAGGTCCTCATTAATAACTAGTTAGGAAATAACCCCATTCACACCAACACCCCCCATAAGTGCAACTTAAGGATTAGATTATTATGCAAATGATACAAAGATGGGTCTCAGCTACAAGGCCATTTTAGGTACCTATGTACAAGTGCAATGCAAAGAAATTTCTCACAACTAGAGAAAAGGAGAACACCCAATGGGACAAAACTCCTCCCCAAAAGAGAGATGATAAGCAATAATGATATCCATTAAAAATGAGAGGACAAAACCTCATTCAAGGAAAATTTACTTATTGGATGCCAAAAATAATGGATACCTAGATAATATTTTGATGCTAAGTATAAAACCCAGAAATATTTTTTCAATCCAGCAAGTAGAAGATGAAAAAATAAATTTCTTTTGACCTTCAACCTATAGAAAAATGATGTGTGACACTTTTTGGATAGAAATTCTCTTCAGATCTGCTCAAGATATGCAAAATCTAAAAAATACACAGATGAGATTTTAACTATTGCTACAAAACCCAAAAATTATTTTTCTTACAAATGAGTGGAAGCTAGATTTATGAAGAAAAAATGAAAACTCCAATAAAAAATAGTTTGCATCAAACCCTTGTAGATTTGACAAAATATGTCAGATTTTGATGAAACGAAAGCCAATTTTGACTTTCTTTGACACCCTGGATTCAATGGAAAGGTTCTCAAGACCCCAACTTGCACCCAGTAAAACTTTCATGCCAAGATTGGTCCCTTAGATATGGGAAGAATTTTGCAACACTGAAGCTCTGATACCATGTGGGAGTTAATAGTGACTCCCCAATGCCCCCAAGAATAGTTGCTAGACCAAAATATCTTCCACAAGAGAGAGAATGGATAGAAAGCTTGCTTCAACAATGCAAGATTGAATATAAATGTACATGAGATGCCTTGCTTATAAAGGCAAGATAGAGAGATAGGATTAGGCAAGATCATGAAAGTGTCTTAATCCAATTACACGAGACAACTAACAAACTAACTACCTAAGAATCAAGAATTACTAGCTAGATAAGATAAGTTTTAGAAAAGCCAACTAAGACTTCTAGAAGGAATCTTTTATCCTAAGTAAACTTATAATAATGTGAATAGGTCATCACTAATAACTAGTTAGGAAATAACCCCATTCACACCAACAAGGTGAGAAGGGTCTAAGGACCTTAAAAAAAATCCTTGTTGAGAGGCTAAATGGTTGTAACCTTTATTTTTATTTTTGTGAGCATTATGTTTCATGAAAATAAAACCATATTCATTTTTATTTTAGTTCTCATAATATTCTCAAGTATTAGACCTTATACATTATGATGTTTTTGGTCTTGTTAATGTTCCTTCAATTTCATAATCTAGTTATTCCGTACCATTCATTGATGACTACATTAGAACCTGACATGGGAATATATTTTGAGAAGTAAATTTGAAATCTTAGTCTTTAGTCAATTTAAAGAAGTGAAGGCTCTTGTATAGGTTTAGACCAATAAAAAGATTAAGATGTTAAGGATTGGTTGGTGATGAGTGTTGTTCAACAAATTTTGACAAGCTCTATAAGGATCATGGAGTAGAAAGACATACGACAACTTCATACACCCCTAAATAGAATGGTGTTATAAAAAGAATGAATAGGTCATTGATGGAGAGGGCTAGGAGTATGCTTAGTGGGGCTATCTTGGAATGAAGTTTTTGGGTAGAAGCGATTGGCATATATTTTTGCCTAGTAAATAGTTCTCCTACACCATCTATTGTTGATAAAACGCCTATAAATGTGTGGTTGGGAAAAGATTATTTATTGAGATATCTTATATTTTTTGGTTGTAAGACATGTGCTCATGTTCTTAGGGAGAAAAGGTCAAATTTGAAGAACGTGGTTGTAAAATGCATCTTCATCAATTATAGTATTATTGTGAAGGAGTACAATATTTAGGATATTGTGGCCAAGAGACTTTTATATAGAAAAATATTTATCTTTGGAGAAGTTAAGACTTATTACACTGTACTAGAACCAAAAAAGGATGAAAAGAAAGATGTGGTTCAACAACCCTCAAAGATTGAGAAAGTTGAACAAAAATCCTATGAAGGATTTGAAGAGGAGGTCTTAAATAGTTCAAAGAGTTATTAAGAGAAGATAGAACCTCCACTTCAGCTCTTGAGGAGGTACTCTTATCATAAATAAATACCAAATATGTCTAATCCTACATATTGGAGATGTATTTTATCTTTATTTACTAATAGTAATGAGTCTAGAAATATAATGGAGGATATGAGTATGAATGATGCAGTCTTAGAAAGTAGTCATGAATGAGAATATGGATGCATTAAATAAAAATGAAACATGCGACCTAGTAGCCTTTCTTAATGGATGTAAACCTATTAGATGCAAATGGGTGTTTAGACAAAAAATTTGTTCAAATGACAATGTTGAAAAGTACAATGCAATATTAGTTTTAAAGGGTTATTCCCAAGTTGAGGAAATTGATTATGGTGAGATTTTATCCTTAATTTCTAAGTTGACATCCATTCAATTTCTATTATCTAATACAAAAAAAATTGATCTTAAGGTTGATAAAATGGGTGTCAAGACAAGTTTTGTTCATGCTGATTTGGATGAAGATATTTATATGTCACAACTAGAGAACAAGATTGAAAAAGGTAAAGAAAATTAGGTTTGTAAGTTGAAGAAATCTTTGTACAGTCTCAGGTAATCTCCTAGGTTGTGGTACCAAATTTTGGATGCATTTGCATTGGAATTGAGAAATTTTAGGTCAAAATTGGATTATTTCTTCTATTAAAAGATTGATAGTGATTGATTCATTATTATTAAATTACATATTGATAATATGTTGGTTATTACCATAATAGGAAGGATACGATTTATGAATTGTAGTCCCAAATTTTAAGTTTGAGATGAAGGACTTAGGGGTAATCAAGTTCACCTTAGGGATGGATATCAAAAGAAATAGAGCTAATATAAATATTTGATTAGTATAGAGAAAGTAATTGAACTTAGTGTTGGAAAGATTCGACATGGTATCTGGTAGATCTTTGTGTGTTCCTAGTTTGGTGGGGCTAAGTCATTAGTTGAGTGGTTTCTAACTTCTCCTAGTGAGATGGAGGATATGTCTAGAGCACCTAATGCTAGTGCTATTCAGAGCTTAATGTATGCTATGATTTGTGAAAGACCAAAAATTGCCCAAGATGTGGGATTCCTTAGCCAGTTCATTGATAATCCTAGATGAGTACATTGGGATGTAATGAAGGTCTTTTAAGTGTTTGTTGGATATATCTGACTACTATATTTGTTATCATGGTAAATCCATAGGGAGGCCATCACCCAATGATATTCATAAATTTGTGGATTTGTGATTGAGAAATTATATGTATTTTCTTAAATTAATAGTATGAATTTGTACTTCATGAACTTGTGAAAATAGCCTATAAGAGATGTTATTTGTACATTGGAGGGATGATTGATCAAGAGTTGAGATTAATTTGAAGGATCAATGGATAACATTGATTGAAAGGGTTGGGAGAAGGAGAAGCCTCTAAATACCACCTTGTGATTGGTGTACTTGAAGAGTTCCAAAAGTAAAGGGATGTGAATGGTCAAGATTCTCTTGGGAAAGGATGAAGGGTAAAAATCAAAACGGACCTTTTTGGAAGTCCTTTTATTTTACATGAAGAGTCAAGATCTCAAGAAAGATGGATGAGATTTTATAAAAAAAAATTATGAGAAAGTGGAAGGAATGGGCCATGTATATGCATGACATATGTAAGTTTGATCATGAATCAAGCATACTTAAGAATATACAAATCTTTTTACTAGTTAACTAAATAGTTTTAGTAAACTTATAGCTTAGCATGGAAAAGGAAAAATTAAATAAATAGTGTGTATTTACTTAATTTTTTGAGGATAGGGATATAAAGGGTGGATTTAATTAAATAAATTTATTGAAAGTTCAAGCTTTAAGTGGAAAGGGGTGAAATGATTAATTAATTAATTAAATGATCTTAATTAATTTAATTAATTTTTGAAAATAATTGGAAAGATTAATTAAATAGTTAATTTTATTTAATTAACGTTGGAAGAGGATAAAATTATATGTGTTTAAAATGTGAATGATTTTAGGTACCTACATTTTTCCCCACTTTGAGATGAAAATGCAACTAGATGAAGCAATGTTGTTTCAAAGAAAGATAAATCATTAAGTATTCAGAAAGATGGGACTAGTGGAAAGATGCCCCAGTGTTTGGAAGGAGGGGAGTGATGAAGAGGAAAGAGGTAGGTATGCCCCCTTGAGAGGATAGGTTGGTTTGAAAAATATAGTTGTGCTCTCAAAATGGATGAAGGAATTGGAGGATAACATATAACAATAGATAAAATGATGGATGTATGAGGATGAGAAGTTTAGTTGAGAGATGGATGAAATGAGATATGCAAAATGGATGAGGGGACGATGATAGTCATGTTGATTTGATTGAGCAACCTTTTTTTTTTGTAGCACTTGATATTATGCACCAAGGTAGAAAGACCAATGACAATGTATCAAGTGTATAAAGAATTAACTCAAAAGAAAAGTTTGTAAGAAAACATATGGCATATGAAATTGTAATATTGAAGACCATGATGTTGTTGTAGTGATATGTTGCAAGAACTATGATAGATGCAAGCAAAAAAATAATACACACATGTTGCAAACACACAAACATATGCACAAACAATTCAAAAGCCATACAAGATGTTGCCCCTAATCAAGATGAAAATTGATTAAATGATTGATATTGATGATAGTGTTGTTGACAATGAGACAAATGTAAGGATTGGAAAAGATATATCCCAATGACGATGATTTAAGTAAAATAGATCAAGGTTTGCAATAAGGTTGGGAAAAAGCTGATGGATATTGTTGGCTGATGCACTAGATTACTTGGCAAGATTGGTGTGGATTGTAATCACTTGCATTTAGGTGGACTATTGTGGGAGTGTTTGGGAGGTGGATGCTTGGAACCAATGATAAGGGATAACCAAGTCTAGAGACAATGATGAAATGATAGAGGAATCACTTAGATAGGAGAATGGAGTGATGGACTAATGGATGGAGGGGTTAAGGATGGATGTTGGAAGCACGAGTATAAAAAGTACCACAAGAAGCAACTTTCCTTGACACAAATAGAGAAAATGGGAGGCATTGGGGTAGTTGGGGGATTGAATGATGGACGATTATATGTAGTTGCCTAAATTGACAACATAAATTAACATTTCATGAGCTTATGAAAATAGCTTACAAAAGGTGTTATTTATAGATTAGAAGGATGATTGATCAAGGGTTGAGATTGATTTGAAGGGTCAATGGATGAAGTTGATTGAAAGGATTGGGAGAAAGAGAAGTCTTCAAGAGTCACCTTATGATTGGTACACTTAAATGTGTCCAAGATTAAAGGAATTTGGATGTTCTAGATTCTCTTGAAAAAGGATAAAGATGAGGATCAAAAATAACTTTTGTGAAAGTCCAAAAAAATAAAGATTCTATGAGAAAGTTGGAAGCATGGGCCATGTACATACATAACATATGTAACTTTGACAATGGTTAAGCATGCTTAATAATGTGCAAGTAGATTTATGAGCTAACTAATTGGTTTTAGTAAACTAATGATGAGAGAAAAAAAAAATGAGTTAAATAAATCATTTGTATTTATTTAATTTTTGGATGATATGGATATGAAAAATGAAGTTAATTAAATAAATTTAATTAATTAAATTTGGACTATAGAACAAAGGAATGAAAAGATTAATTGACTAAATAAATGATTAGAATTTATTTAATTAATGTTAGAAGACAACTGGAAAGGTTAATTGAATAATTAGTTTTATTTAATTAATGTCGGAAGGAGATAAAATCATATTTGATTAAGATGTGAATGATTTTGGGTGTATATATACAAATCTAAAATCTTGAGAAATATTTTGAAATTGAACATTCAATTGAATTTGAAACTCCTAAAAAAAAGAAACAAAAATATGTAATTATTATTATTATTATTGTATTGAATAAAGCTGAAAGGAATTACAATGAATAATAAATAAATATGCAATTATTTACACAAATCTATCTTAGGAAGTACACATATAATGAAAAAAGTTTAATATGCCAACATCATTTGATATATATTTCAAAACAACTACTTTTGGTTTGTCTTTTCATCACACAATTGGACCTAGAGAGGATGTTAATTTTTTTAAGATTTAATTAACAAAAATAAAATAAGAAAAACAAAAATTAAAAAAAACAGATACTCATCCATTATATATAATTTATTCTTATATCTTTTTGAATTTTTCTTATTCTTTTATCTTGTTCTTGAATGATTTATATGGCCTTCCATTTTTAAGATGGAGAATTGTTTCTTCTCAAAATTATTTTTAAATTTTATTAAAAAATTATTATTTGTTAAATGTATTATTTTTTAAATGGATGTAAGAGTGATGTTAAATGTGTATATGTGATTTTTTGTGCTTGTTGGAAGCTATGGTTTGCATTGATTTGTGAGTACTTGAAGAAGAGATCTAAAAAATAAAATTATAAACTCATGTTTTGGTTGTTTTACACTCAATTTATAACATAACCAAATTATTGAAGACATCAAATTTCCATAATCCATAAACTTGATTATGATAACTTCTAAATGTCAAAAAATAGACACAAAATCCAATTAAAAATTATCATAACCAAAACCAAATTATATGATTAAAAAAAATTATGACTATAAAAATAAAAATAAAAAACATATAAAAGACCATTAAAAACCAAAATTAACAAGAGACGCATTGCGTCCGATTCCTGCCGGTAGGATTTGTGAGTTGTTGTTTGTTTGAGAATTGCTTAACATAGTGGTAACAATTGCTTAACGTAGTGGTAATAGTTGTTGCTTAACATTCTCCATCTTTTATAATTTTTTGTTTGATAATTGATCCAACGCTTTCATTATCATATTTGCACGTACCATTCCTGTTTAGTATGCATTTTTATACTGCAAGCGTCTTTTAAGAGCAACTAACATTTACTAGAAATAATGTATCAATTTCAAAAACAGTGCAATATAAAACAACAAATGTAGAAGCTATAACAATAACAATAATTTGCCAAGTGATGAGATCAACATATGTAATCTATATGCAAGACCCACCACACCAGTAACAAAAATTATAACAATCACAAATCAAGTATTCTCCTCTATGAATTTAACATCAACTTTATATATTCTTAGGCGACTTCAACATTGATATGTCAGTGGATAATGCACAAAAGAATTCGCTATCAAATCACATGCACAATTCTAAAATGGATTTTATGTTATATAAATTAAACCATGTCAACAAGCCACTAATTGATCATATTTGGTGTAACATAAATGCAAAACCATGTTCTATTTACAAGTCAGAAGCATATTGGAGTGATCATGATCCTATTTATATAAACATTGAAACAAATGACAAATTCAAATCCACTTAGTATCTTTTTAAAAATATTAACATTATCAGTATTTTTTGTAGCTAACAATGGAGTCTAGCAAGAGAGCCGAAACAAGCCAGAAAACCATTCAACAAATATCAAAAAGGTGAAAAGCATTGTCTATGTTCAATTATACTATCCAAATTACTCTTGAAAACAATAAATTCAACTGATGTAAACATTGCAGATCCAAAAGCAAGAAGAAAAATACAGTATCAATTGAAGAACTTCACTCGCAGAAGGGAGGAAATATATTTGAAGGAGATGTAATCGTCATCTACAAAACAAGTCTTGACAAACAAAACAATACAAAAGAAGTTCTTCGTGCGGATTTAACTGATGAGAAAGGTGAAATGACAATTACTATCAATGTAATTGGTGTCCTTGTAAAACAGCATGAATCAAAAATAGTTCCTGGAACAGCTATATGCATTACAAATTTCCAAATTGCACCAAAGACAGACTATGACAGAGGTGATTGTGACTACATCTTGATTTTCACAAACACAACAACAGTTGAAGTCATACCGTGCATGCATGATGAATACAAATTCATACCAACTAGCACAATTAGACAACTTCTTACAAGTGAAGAAAACTATGCAATTGGATCTGTAGCGGCACTTGTGCTGGAAACAAAAAGAACTTTTTTCCATTTTTTTGTTGAAATAAAAATGGCGATTCAGAAATGGACAAAGCACAGGTATTTAAATATATATGAATATAAATGCATAGCAAAGTGAAGAATTTAGATATAAAAGTAGAAATATATATCAATGTAATTGCATAGCAATGTTCATAGAAAAGTAGAAATAAGTATGAGTGTAAATGCATAGAAAAGTCAAGAATATGCATTTTTCTGTCTATAGACCACTATGGTCAATACATTACAAATGGTAGTAGATAATTATATTATTGTTTGTTGTAGTCATTAATTGTGAAATGAAAATCCTATAACATATAGAACTATTGCATATTTATTCTCCTTGTTCAAGATATGGCAATTATTCTCCTTGCTGCAGATGACAATCCATGTGTTTTTGGACATTCCCTTCTGCAGAAAAATGTTTGAAGATGGTTATGAGGACATTGTTTTCTATTTTATGTGATAATCTTTCAATAGATAATGTAGTATAGAAATTGAATTTTTAAATGAAGCTAAATGTTTGTGAAATACAAGCGTACCTGGATATAAGATGTCTATATCATTCTTCAATAGATTGTGCATTGGTTATGAGGTTGTTTGGATTCAATTTGAAATGTCCTTTTTTGCAGAAGTCTCTTAGGATGAAGACAATTGATGATTTGTCATCAATGTATTCTTCATATGAAATGTTTACTAATTCGGGAAGCAAGAGTTGCATAATAGATCTATCCATTGTACATTCCATTGTTTTCTTTCTATCACTTGTCAAAATCACTTTCAAGTAGTGAGAGTAGATATATGCAACTTGTTGTTTGCATTTAATACAGAAGGCAGTTTGTAACATCATGTTTACGATATAGATACTTGCATTGGACAACTTTTATTTTAGCCAAAGCATTTTCAGTATTAAATCATGTTGCATATACTATCAACTTCAATAGTATAATGAAACAAAATTTAACACAAAAATGCTTTTGCCAAAACCAAATGTCTCCAATTCTACATAGTCAAGAAATGAATGATGCAAATAATGTATGCTTCATCTGGTTCCATCATAAGAATATAATTCCTAGGCTGTCAATGTTGTTCTACATTTGATGTAATATCGATTGAACTGTCTAGTGTAGGTACCTTTGATATGCACTAGTATGATTCATTTGGTGATAGCAAATGACTCGTCTATTTATTCAGCAAAAAGTGTGTTATGTGCAAATTGCTAAGATAATGACAAATCTAGAACAATCAATTTATAGTTTGAAATTTCAAATGTAGAGTATGGTGCACCATAATATATCCATGATGAACCCTAATTAAAATCATTAAAACATAGTCACATTGCAAAACCTTTATATTCTCTAAAATACTTACTCATATTGGAAAAATTACATTTGTGATTGTAGTTGTATTATATAAGAATATTGAATGAGTACAAAGATGCATATAGTAAAAAATGTTTGAAAAATATTACAATATAAAATTTAATTTAAAAAAATTATATTATATTGCACAAAATTATACTTTCATATTTTTTAAAATTTAAATATTTAAAAAAATCTTATACATAAGATTCAAAATTTTATTTTAAAATTGCAGATTGTTTATTCATAATCAAATAAAAAATTAATGAACACAATTCTATTTTTATCAAAATTTAAACATTAATTTTTATTAAAACTATCAAATTTTAATATTTAAATTGATTAAATATAAACAATTTTTTTAATGATTTCAATATATTTTTTATATTATATATTCATATTTTTTACATTATAATAAAAAAACAATTTTTCTTTCATTTTAATAATATTCTAAATATTTTTCAATTTTAAAAATTTTTAATGAAATATTTAAATTTTAATATAAAAAATAAAATAAAAATAATATATATTAAATAGAAAATTACAATTAAATATAACCTTATCATTTTAAATAAATGCTAAGTTTATAGACCATTCTTCAATGCAACCAATAAAGGACATGGCATAAATATTTCTATAAAAATGTAGCGCCAAGTGACACGGGTAATGTGGAAAACTTTTAATGTCCAGAATGCGGCAACTGAGATAAGGTTTGGGTTAAAGAAGCAGGTAGAGTTGAGTTAAAGAGACCTTGAGTTAAAGAGTCACAAAAACCTAAGCAGTCAACGCTGCTTGGACAAGGCTTGGAAACATGAAAACAGGAGAAATTTCGCGGAAGCAAATAACGTTGAAAAGTAGTGAGTTATCCTGCTTTATAAGATTTCTCTACCTTATAAGTAATTATGCCTAAGTCCTTATTGTATGAAAGCCAATAGGCCGAATTTTATTCCTTTGCGAATTTCAGTTATTTGAAATATTGGCGGCAGTTTAATGAAGGACACCTGGCAACACCGACCTACACAGCAAATGGAAGCGCACGCGCAAAAGAAGTAAACAACTATCAGAATTTCGCATCTTTTCAAATCCGCAGAAAATAAAAATCACTTCAATTTTTAATTTTGGCTAGGGAAAAGGCAACCGTCTATTTTGCTAAGCAAGTTCGATCAATAAGTGGAGTTTAGAAAGCTATGACGTCAGCCCGTGAAAAACCCACATGCTGGTCTTGTTCTCCTCTTGCAGTCTTTCATCTTCTCCCTCTTCGCACTATTCTATTCTGGTATTGTTCTTAAAAATGCTTGTTTACTAAAGTCTTTTCGAACAATTTGAGAAAGATTTGTAAGCGTTTGTTTGAATAGTTGTTCAGGGACGGTGAATTCATCTGAAACACGGTTGAAAAGTTTCAGAAGAAGGGTTTCAACAAATTTAAGCAAAAAAACGGAGATTTTATCTTCGGATTTCTTGTTTTGGGAGGACAGTTTTGCCGTGTAGGTTTAAGGAAAGAAATACGAGATTAAAGAAGAGCTATTATTCTTATTCAAGTCGTATTATTATTATTATTAAGGTTAATTTGTACTAGACGAGAATCTTGTGAAATTTATCGTCTCCAGCCTTTGTATCCGGAAAACCGTAGATAGAACTGATATTTTTTTATATATTTGGCTTTAAATCTGTGGAGAGAACATTTTTTGGGCAAGACTTTTATTCGCACTTTAATCTTCTGAAAGTTTGTGTTGATTTTTGTGGAAAAAAGTTTGTACGTACGATAGAAATTTGTGTTTGGGTAATCGGGGGGGGGATTCGAACCAGCTCGACGAATAGAAGCAGCAGTAGCCGTTATTTGACTGAAATTTACTACCGTCATCTGTATTCTACAAAGCTTTCTGCATTTAATCCTGTAAATAGATATTGTTTGCCGTCGAGGTTAAATTACCTGAATTTGAGAACGCTTGCGCAGTTTGGAGTTTTAGGAGAATGTAAGCGAGATTTCAAGCCCACAGCGGATTTGCATCCTGAAAATGGGCCGAACGGACCACTGGCTGTGCCGGTTGAAAAGCCACCGAATCCGCCGTTTCTTCCGAATTCGAATTTGGTGCGCGCGCGTTCTGCTACCAGCGGGACCGGCGGAGGCAGTGTGGGGAAGGAAAATTGGGGTGGTTCGGCTCTTGGCAAGGCTTTGCCTACTCCAAGAGAAATCCGAACATGTAGTTGATAGTAAGGGTTCTTCTGCCCGACCTGCTAAAGCGGCTTATGTTCCTCCTCATTTGCGAAATCGAGCAACAGGGTCTACTGAAACGACTACTCTTGCTGCTCCCGTTGAATCTGCATCAGCATCTAGGCCTGGTTCTCTCCCGTTCTGCATATCCCCCATCGCGCTCCACTTGGGGTAATTGGGACAGTCGGAGGTTGGGGTCAGGTTATGGAGGAGGGCAAAGTTATAGTGGGTATCGTGGTGGCGTTGGTGGTGGCAGGGGCCGTAGCGGTGGTGGTTGGAGTAACAGACACAGATCTGGTGGTGAAGAGTCAGGTTTATGTTGCACAAAGCACCCAAAACAAGCCTGGTAAAAAATCTTTTGGATTGAAAGAAGAAAGAAGCAAACATTTAACACAAAAATGCTAAACAAACGTACAGCTGAGAACTGATGTTTTATAATACCAAACACTAATCTATATACATGTTTGAAAATGAAAATCGTTCCATTTGAGAAATCGAAAGAAATACAAAAGCCATTCAATAAAACATTCTTTATAAATCTGCAAATATTAAAACTATTTTCAATCGCAAAACAATAAAGCAAATCCGACGAAAAGAATGCACCTGGTTAAAATTTTGATTCA
>VDFB02039444.1:0-12852 GCA_007258455.2 Sequoia sempervirens
CCTCAAAAAAAAGGTCAAATTTTAATCAATGTGCAGAAAAGTAATTTTTAACTTCGTAAGGACTACACATAGCACTAAGTAATATGAAAAACATATTGGAGTGAGTGCCTAAACATGCCCTTGCCCCCCTCTAAAGAACAGTCAAATTCTAATTGATGTGTAGGTTTTACATCGTGCAGATGGTCAGGACTACACATATCCCACTAATTGTTACAACAAACCCTATAACTCCAAATTTTTGAGGGTGAGTTATGTATATATAGTATTGTTGATTTTATTATACAACAACTACTTCTGCTCATGGTCAAATTTCCAATTGAAAGAAATCCACTTTCCAATATATTTGGATTATGGACTATGTAAAGCATTAACAAAGATTTCAAACATACCCTTGCCCCACTCAAAAGAACAGTCAAATTCTAATCAATGTGTAGGTTTACATCATGCAAAAAAGTGCTTTTTAACTTGTTCAGGATTGACTACTCATATCCCACAAATTATTACAGTGGACCCTATAACTCTAGCCAATTTTTGTGGGTGACATATATAATTTGTATTGTTGATTTTATTATACAATAGCTACTTTTGCTCATGTTGAATTTTCACCTGAAAGAAATCCGCTTTCCAATATATATGGATTATGGATTATGTAAAGCATTAACAAAGATTCCAAACATAAAATCGATGTTGCTTTTGTTTATAGTCTCATGGTCAAATTTCCAATTAAAAGGAATCCGCTCCATTATATCTGGAATTCTGGATTATGTAATGAAATAACAACGATTCTAAACATACAAAAGCAGACAATTTCAAATTAAAAGGAATCGGCTTTCCATTTATCTTTTTTAATGCTTTAAATAATCCATATATATTGGAAAGCGGATTCCTTTTAATTGGAAATTTCACCATAAACATTACCATTAACAAAGATATATGGATTATGTAGAACATTAACAAAAATCCCAAACATACGAACACAACTACTTTTGTATATAGTCAAATTTCCAATTAAAATACACCAAGAGATATCCTTGTCAAGGCGCCTATTTTTTAAATCAATTTATCACGTAAAAGTGCAATAGGCGTCTAGAGAAGGATATGTCTCAGCGTATTTTATATATATTATTAAATATATATATGCTAGTAGTAGTAGCGACGCAACATGTAATATCTTAAATAAATTATTTTTATATTTATATATTTTATATTAAATTATTATAATAATTAATATATTATAATATGATAGTATAATATTTATAATTCAATTTTTTTAAATAATATATATAAAATAATATTTAAATGTTAAGTTAAAATATATAAATATATTTTAGCATATTTTTTAATATTATAATAAAAAAATATTATATCATCAATATTTAGTTAGGATTATTTAAAAAAATATTTAGTTAGGAGAGTTATCATTATCAAGGCACAACATGTAAGAGATTAATATAAATATCATAGTAAATTATATTTTGATATAATATTTAATAAATATTATAAAATATTAATTTGAATCTAATTAAATTAGAATTATAGTTAGAACTTAATTGGAATCCTAACCCTAATTTAATGCCAACCTTAACCCTAATTAAACCCTAATCATAAGTGAACCCTTACCTAACTGTAACCTTATTTAAATTCTAACCTCAATCATAACCCCAATCTCAACCCTAACCATAATCCCAAAACTTTATCATAGAACCTAACATTTATTTAACAACAATTGAACCCTAACCCTAACCCTAATTAAACCTAATCAATTTAATTATAACCCTATTTGAATGGTAATGCTAACCCCAAGATTTATCTTAGAACCATAACCATAACCCTAACCCTAATTTAGTCTTAATACTAATCTAAAATTAACTCTAACCCTAAATGAACCCTAACATTAACTCTAACCCTAACACCAACCCTAATCCTAACCCTAACTCCTAGCTTTATCCTAAAACATTAACCTTAACATGAGTTAAACCCTAACCCTAACTCTAACCCTTATCGTAACCATGACCCTAAGCTTTATCATAAAACCTTAACCCTAACTTGACTTTAAAACTATAATCCTAATTAAATCAAACTCTAAGCGTAAACCTAAATCAACACTAACCCTAGCCCCAAGCTTTCTCTCAAACCCTTACCCTAATCTAACCTTAATTAAATCCTAACCCTACATTAATTATAATAGAACTATAATATTAAATGAATTGTAACACTAACCCTAATTAAACCTTAACCCTAACCCTAATTAAATTACAACCCTAATACAATGTTAACCCTAACTATAATTTAATCCTAATCTTAACCCTAGAAACCCTAATATTAATTAAATATAAACCCTAATTGTAACCCTAATTAAATACTAATTGAATGTAAATTTTTATCGTAATTATAACTATAGTTCCCTAATCCTAATTGAATTCTAACCCCAACCCCAAACTTTATCATAGAACTCTAACCTTAATTAAACATCAATTGAGACCTAACCCTAACCCTAGTTGAATTTTAACCCTAATTAAACACTAACATTAACACTAATTAATACCTACCCGTAACCCTAACCCTAACACTAATTAATACCTAACTGTAACCCTAACCCTAATAAAAATCAAACTCTAACACTAACCCTAATTGAATGCAAATCCTAACCACAATCCTAGCCCCAAGATTTATTTTAGAATTCAAACCCTTACCCTAACCCTAATGAAATTTAGCCCTAATTGAACTAACTCTAATTGAACCCAAACCATAACTCCAACCCTAATTGAATCGTAATCCTAACCCTATTGAAATTCAACCCTAATGGAATTCTAATCCTAACCTTATACCTAACCCTAAACCTAACCTTTGTTGAATTTTAACCCAAACCCTTATCTGATTTCTAACCCTAACCCTAGCTATAACCCTAATTCTAACTCTATTCATAATTCTAATTCTAATAGTAACCCTAATTCTAATGACAACCCTAATTATAATTGCACTACTAATTGAACCCTAACCCTAATTGTAATTATTAAAACCTAACCCTAGTTGAACCCTTACCCTAACCTAACATTAACCCTAACCCTAATCTTAATTGAACCATAACCCTATCCTAGTTGAGTCCTAACCATAACCCCAACCGTAAACCTAACATTTACCTCAAATTTTATTCTATAATCTTAACTTTAACCCTAACCCTAATTGAACCCTATCCTAACCCTAACGTTAATTAAACCATAATCAAGAAGCCTAACTTTAACATAATGTTAACCCTAATTGAGCTATAATTGAACCATTTTGAACCCTAACCCTAATTTAAGTTGAATCATATTTGATCCTTAATCCCAACCCTATCCCTAATTCAATCCTAATCATAATTATTTCTTAAATCCAATCTTATAACTCCTAACCCTGAACCTAACCCTAACCCTAACCCTATCCCTAACCCTAATAGAAACCCAACAATAACTCTAGCCCTAATTGAATCCTAACCCTAACTCCAACCCTAACCCCAAGATTTATTTTAGAACCCTAACCTTTACCCTAAACCTATTCAAATTCAACTCTAATTGAACCCAAACTATAACCCAAACCCTAATTGAACCTTAATGCTGACCCTATTGATATTCAACCCTAATTGAATTCTAATCTTAATCTTAAACCTAACCCTAACCCTAACCTTACTTGAATTATAACCCTAACCCTTATCTTATATCTAACCCTAGTTCTAATTTTAACCATAACTCTATCTCTATTCATAATTATATTTCTAACACTAACCCTAATTCCAATGGCAACCCTAATTCTAATTGTACTACTAATTGAACCCTAACCCTAATCGTAATTAAAACCACTAATCATTATCATAATTGTAATCCTAACCCTAACTCTAGTTGAATTCTAACCCCAACCCAAACTCATACCCCAACTCTAACCTTGACCCTAAATGTTATCATAAAACCCTAACCCTAATTAAACACCAATCAAACCTTAACCCTAACCCTAATTTAATAACCCTATTTAAACCCTAATTTTAACACTAATTAATCCTCAACCCTAACCCTCACTATAACTCCACCCTCATCCATAATCCTTACCATAATGCTAATCCTAATTAAACTCCAACCCTAACTCTAACCCCAATTGAACCCAAACCCTAACCCCAACCCTAAACCCAAGCTTTATCTTAGAACTAAAACCCTAACCTTAACCCTGGTTGAAATTCAACCTTAATTGAACTTGAACCCTGATTGAAACTGAATTGTTACAGTAATTAAACTCTAACCCTATTGAATGCAAACACTAACCCTAATTGAATGCAAATCCTAACTCTAATTAAAATCTAACCCTAACCATTATCATATTTCAAACCATAACTCTATCTATAACCCTATCTATAATTTTAACTCTATTCATAATTATATTTCTAACATTAACCCTAATTCTAATGGCAACCCTAATTGTAACTATAATAATATTTGAACCCTAATCCTCACCATAATTAAACCCTCACCCTAACCTAAACTTAACCATAAATTTAACCTTGATTATGCATAATCCTAATTGAACCATAATCCTAGCTGAGTCCTAACCCTAACCCTAACCCTAATCCTAATTGATCTGTAATTGAACCCTAATCCTAATTTATCTCAGACCCTATCTATAATTGAAGCCTACCTAATTCTAACCCTAACACTAACCTTAATTGAACCCTAACCATAAATGAACCCCAATTGTAACTGCAAACCAACATTATATGAAACTTAACATTGGCCCTATGTTAAACTAACAATAACTGATCCCTAATAAAACCCTGATCCTAATTTAGCCCTAACCCTAACCCTAATATAAACCTTAATTGAACCCTATATCTAACTCTAATTGAACCTTAACCTTAACCCTAATTGAAATTTAATCCTAACCCTAATCATAATTGTGCAATAACCCTAATTTAACCCTTAACCTAATAGACACCTAACCTTAACAATAAACTTAATTTAATCCCATAGCTAATCCTAATTAATCAATGACCTAACCCTAACCCTAGTAATAATAATGTTATATAAATTATTTTCAAACTATTCAATAAAGTTTAAGTGTAAATCTAATTCTTAATTACCTTATTTTTTAAAGATGGATATGCTAGTTTTAAATATATTAATTTAAAAAACTTTTTCTTTTTATATTACATTATATATTTAACTTTCTAATTTTATAATTTTAAATACACTAATCTAGAATTTTCAAAAAAAATAAATTGTTTTTAAAAATACTATTTAAAAAAAAAAATTGAATATTTTAAAATTTTAAGTATATTAATTTAGAAACTTACTTTTATATGTAATAGTAAATTTTGGAAAGTTGTTTATACTTAATTTTCTAAATTTTAAAACTTCTTTTATATGCAATAGTAAATTTTGGAAAGTTGTTTCATAATTTAATTTTCTAAATTTTAAAACTTTTTTATGTGGAGTAATTGGATGGCTGCAAAGGCATATCACTTGAATTTGAACAAACACTTTCTGATTATAAATGTGTATGTCCCAACAAGAACAATTGACAAAGCTGAACTATGGCGTTCTGTGTCTGATTTCGTTCTTTCCTGTCCAGAAACCACACTGATCATTGGTGGGGACTTTAATGCCATACTAGATTTATCAGAGAAAAGCGGTGGATTAAGGAAAGTTCCACAAACCATCCTTGATTTCAGGGCCTTTGTCGAGAAGTGCGAACTGATGGACTGCCCTACGGACAATGGAACATTTACATGGACCAACCGGCGCAAGGATTTCACAGTTATTTCATAAAGGTTGGACCGATTCTTGTTATCACCCTGCTGGTCTGAATCAAGGGCAAATCTAACAGACAATATTCTGCCCATTTCAATTTCTGACCACTTCCCTGTTGAATTATCAATAACAGTCGGGAGGGAAACTGAAAAAGCAAACTTCAAATTCCAAAACATGTGGTGGAGGGACCCAAATCTCATTCTGCTTCTGGAGCAATGGTGGAAAGCACTGAAGGTTAGTGGTTCGATCAGCTTTAGACTAGTCAAAAAACTAAAACTAATCAAGCAGAATTTGAAAGACTGGAACAAGAATCAGTTCTGAAACCTTTTTGTGGAAAAGGAGAAATTGGAGTCGAAAATGGAAGCCCTCAGCGAACTAATAATAAAGAAGGGCATGTCAAATGAAGAATACATAAAGGAAAAGCAACTGAAGGAAAGCCTAGGGGAGATCCTCAAAAGGGAGGAACTATACTAGAGAGATAAATCGTGGGAAGTATGGCTTAGCGAAGGGGATTCCAACTCAAAAAAATTCCATGCTTCTGTTCTGGCCAAGAGGGCGAAAAACAAGATTGAAGAAATCCATGATTGCGAAGGTAGCACTGTCAGAGGGGGAGAGGCAGTTGGACTGGCCGCATGCGAGTTCTTCACAAAATTTCTTGGGGGAGCTCACAACCAAGTGAAGAATGTCGGGCACCTGGAACATGTTCGGCCCCTAATCAGCATTGAAGATAACAAACGGTTGTGCGACCAAATATCAAAGGAAGAAGTGCACAAGGCCTTGTTTCAAATGTATCCCGACAAGGCCCCAGGACCAGATGGCTTCCACGCTGGGTTCTTTCAGAAGTGCTGGAGCTTTATGGGCAACGAACTATGGAAGTTCACTGAGGAATTCCGCAAAACAGGACGCTTCGTTAAGGACATAAATAATTTGATTATTGCCTTAATCCCCAAGAAGCAAAAATGCACATCATTTGACGATTTCAGACCGATTTCTTTGTGCAATACACTATATAAGATTGCGGCCAAGGTACTTGCGAACAGATTGAAACCTTTACTGGAGAAGATCATATCGGCAAAGCAAAATGGCTTCGTCCCTGGCAGAGAAATCGCTGACAGTATTCTCATCATCTCGGAGGTTGTACACACTCTACGCTCTAGCAAAAAGGTGGGTATGATCATAAAGCTTGATGTGAGCAAAGCATATGACAAGGTAAGCTGGCCATTTCTGATGAGTGTCATGAGAAAATTTGGGTTCTGTGATCAATGGTGCGGCCTAATTTTTCAATGCATTTCCACGGTGAGGTTCTCCATAGCAATAAACGGTTCACTTCATGGTTTCTTCAATGCAACCAACGAGCTTAGGCAAGGCGATCCGCTCTCACCCTTCCTCTTTGTTATCATGGCTGAGTCATTCAGCTGCGCTATTAAAAATTACAGAATGCAGGGTCTTTGGCGCGGTATAAGCATCACTCCCAATACAGAACCAATCACACATGTCCAATTTGTAGATGACACATCCCTCTTTAGGGATG
This sequence comes from Sequoia sempervirens, assembly GCA_007258455.2. Taxonomy (NCBI): domain Eukaryota; kingdom Viridiplantae; phylum Streptophyta; class Pinopsida; order Cupressales; family Cupressaceae; genus Sequoia; species Sequoia sempervirens. The sequence continues at coordinate 7,303 of VDFB02039444.1, forward strand.
CAAGCATTAAAGAAGCCAGGAGCATAAGCAAGGTGGTCGCGGAGTATGAAAGTAACTCAGGGAAAAGAATGAATAGAGACAAATCATGTGTTTTTTTCTTCAACACAAGTGACTAGCTCCAACATGAGATTACTTCTACATTGAGAATTAGTGTGGGCCAACTACCATCAAAGTTCCTAGGAGTACCAATTTTTGAAGGTGCGTGCAAGGCCATTCACTGGAATGAGGTAGTGGAGTGATGCTGAAACAAGGCGTTGGCATGGCGTAACAATTGGCTTTCCCTGGCTGGAAGGATCACAATGACCAAATCGGTGCTTGCGGCGGTTCCCATCTTCACAATGTCTTGCTTAGAAGTGCCAGCCAAAACAGAAAAAGCTCTGGAAGGTATCATGAATAAGTTTCTATGGGAAGGCTCAAAAGGAGAAAAGAAGATCCCCCTAATTGGTTGGGAGTCGGTTTGTAAACCAAAAGAGGATGGCGGAGCTGGGCTACGAAAAATGAGGCTGCAAAATATCGCTCTAGGTGCAAAACTGATTTGGAAAATGTACAGAAAGCCCGACAAACCATGGTGCAAGATACTACAAAACAAATATCTTGACAATACTGACCCGGATAGAATTTTAACGGTTGGGAACATAAATGGTGGATCAACCACTTGGAGACTTATTTCAAGTTGCAGGCACCTCATCACTTCACATCTATCTTGGCGGATTGGCGATGGGAAAAAAGCGCTATTCTGGCTGGATTCTTGGAATGGCCATCAAAGCCTGGTAAAAATGTTCGACCTTGATCAATATATAGAACATCTTCAATCCACTTTTGGTTCCAAGGTGGCGGACTATGTATGTACAAATGATAGCTCAAACTATGGCAAGTACTCTTGGATTAAACTCTCTTCACAAATCCCCAAACCTCTGACAGAGGAAATAAGTAAGGAGCTCGGCAACAGACAAATAAGAATTTTTGATCAGGAAGACTCAATTTTTTGGTGTGGGGCATCTTCAAGAGAGTACTCCACCAAATTAGGGTACCAAATACAGCTAAAGCAAAGTGAAGATAAGTCCTGGATGGCAAGACTTTGCTAGAAAAAGGAGATTTTTCCAAAAGCTGGGGCATTCCTATGGATGGCTCTTTATAAAAGATGTCTAACCAGCAAACGCCTGAAGAGAATTGGAATCCTTGGCCCCTCCAGGTGTGTACTGTGCAAACAAGCAGGAGAAGATGTTGACCATTTGCTTTTATCATGCCCGTACGCTGCATTCTGTTGGGATTGGTTATAGTCAAACTTAAATTTTATTGGAGCAAGACACCATAAACTATGGGATTTTCTGGCTAGCTGGCCAATAACGGGCAAACTTGGGTACTGGAAGGGTATTTGGGGCATCTCACCCTCATTGTTAGTCTGGCATATATGGAAAGAAAGAAATAGGCAAATTTTTAAAGGTGTTGCGTTGTCAAGGGAATGCCTTGTCGAGAAAATCCAAATGGCAATCACAGAAACCGCAAACCATAGATTGCATGTGGACACCAAGTCAAATTTCTCAAGGTGGGATGAGGAAATTATGAAGAAATGGCATGGGCTCAGGTTACCGGCGTACTGCGGGACACATAAACCAAAAGTGAACAGGAAAGAGATACGTTGGGAACGTCCGACTCGGCTAAAATGGAAATTGAACTTTGATGGAGTGACAAAAGGCAATCCGGGAATGGCTGGGGTAGGATGCATAATCCAAAATCCCCAAGGCGAATGTGTGTGGGTGGCCTCAAAAAATATCGGGATAAGCACAAACAATTTGGCCGAGATGGAAGCGTTATGGCTCGGGCTCCAAATTTGCACAAAAAAGGGTATCTCTGAGGTCGAGATTGAAGGTGACTCGTTGTTATGCGTGAATGCTATCATCTCAGGAAAAGCACAAAACTAGAAGATGCTCGACTGGATCGGACCAATAAAGGAGTCATTAGTTGTGCTCTCAAACTACACAATAAAGCATGTGTATAGAGAAGCAAATCGCGCTGCGGATCTTTTGGCAAATTTGGGTGAGGAAAGATAAAAAGGTTGTCATTGGTTCCACGACTGTACAATGGTCGGGCTTGCAAGAAATTATATTAAATGACTTGCTTGGCTGTCATGCCCCACTTTCTGAATAGATCCGTGCCCATATGGCCCTTGGAAAGCGATGCGGAGCAGCGAAGTATTGGGGAACCTAGATCTTGAAGGATTTGGGCTTCTTGTTGGTGACCTCTGGGTTTTTGTTTTCCCTGGTTCATCAAGATAACCGAACCCGCCTATATATTGGTGATTCCAGGGGTTCCTACTGCATACGAAAGTCTTGCGGGGTGGGCGATTACCACAAGAATGGTGCTTCTATTCAGGGTCCTTTGCCAATGTGCAAACGAAGCTCCCCTTGTCCAATGTAGGAGACTTTTTGCAACCCAAAACCAGAGGGTCTTAAACACGATTGTTGATCTGCTCTCCACCCTCTTGACTGCTAACTGACACTGGTGCGATGGGAAGTTGTTCGAAGTTGTAATAAGCCACATGGTGGACATCAATGAGTCCAAGGAAATCGTGGTGGCATGGCTTGACAGACTTGTGTCACCTATCTTCATACATGCGGTTGCCAGTGCTACCATGGAGCTACGGCCGGAAGGATGGGTCAGCTTGCTAAGAGTTTACTTCGATCTTGCCAATCTGAGCGACGATGAAGGCTCTAGTGGTGTGGCAGATGCAAACAAGCACGAAGCCTGGCTCAACTTCATGTCCAACGCATGGGAGGTGTTCTGAATGGGTGTCAGAAATGGTGATCTGACGGCATTCGAAAGATTCATGAACTCCGAGCACTGCTGGGTGGGGAGGAATAGCCTCAACAAGCTCGTTCGTTTGGGGAACTGTTTGGCAATTGTTTATCGGGCCATGTTTGCCTAAACATAGCACTGCTTGTTCTGGTTTTTACTTTTGGCACTAATCTGCCCATAATACCAATGTAATTCGGGAGCTACCCCCATATTAGGTAGCACTCATCAAAAAAATTATATATATATATATATATATATATATATATATATATATATATATATATATAATCTTATCCTTAAAAGTAATATTTTTTTAATCTTATTTTAAAAATAATTTTTTTATTAAAAAAGATTGCTTAAATAAATAAATAGACATAACTTATCATAATATTTTAAGTTAAACAAAAAATCCAAAACAAATCATTCATTTTTAAATAATTAAAAATCAAAAATTAAATAAAAAAATAAAAATTCTAATATTACTTTAAATTCTCTTATTATTAAAATTTCATTTTCAACATAACTCTCTCTTTTCTTATATGTGATCATTTGCATTTCTTCCTAAAAATCTCTTTTCTAAAACACAAATTATCCTAGTCATTTTAAAAGGCGATATTACTAATTTATAAAAAGTAAATCACAAATTATCCTAGTCATTTTATAAGGCAATATAACTAATTTATAAAAAGTAAATCGCCTCTTTTTCTTTTGCATTTTTATGAAAGTATAAATAGATTATTATTATTTTGTGTTTTTACTTTTACCATTCTTTTTCTTTCTATATTTAAATGCCTTTTACTTGTGAAGAAAATTTAGAAAATAATTAGTGGATAAAATATACAATCCTAACCCAAAAAATAAGAAAAAGAAACAAGGATAGAGCATCAATCCTCTTTAGTTTCCCTAATGAACGAAAATGACTTAGAGATAAGAACAATATCAGTTTTATTAAAAGAAACTTAAAAATAACTCAAAACATGGATTGCAAATATTGCAGGGGAATAAAGTGAAAATTCTGCAGAATAAAATAGTTATCTACAATAGAACGAGTTATCCTTTCTTACGTAGATAAAGAGAAATGAAAACTCGAAATATAACTTCATAACTTCCTTATATCAAAGCGGTTGCTAAAAGAAATCTTCATATTGCATTTATAATTATTGCAACTCAACCCTCGGCCATTCATATCCAGTTTTGACAGTGCATAGCCAAAGCATGAAAAATGTTTTCACTTCCAAATATGGCGCATAGGCACTATTTGATAGGGTCGGTTACCGATATGTCACGTCACATTAAATGTGATTGATGAATGGAATAGTTGAGGCGACTTTACAAACTATTAAAAAACGTTTTGCCTCGCTCCATTATAGCCACACCTCCCTCTATCTCCAGCTCGCACCATGCAAAAATGTCTAGGATATTCATCAAAAAAATTCATTGAAGAGGCCCATTAGAAATATTTTCCCTACCCGTTGAATGCATAGATTACAGAATATGCGTATAATGGATGTAATGAAAATTATTTTTAGGAAAGTTCAAGAAAATGCTGTTTGGCTGGTGTAAAGGTAAGCTCCACGACTGCTTTATGAATGCGTGTAAAACTGAAGTATAGACAAAATGCATGAAGCATGTGAACTGATAGCTCCCTCTTTCTTGTACCATCTCCCCTCATGTTCACCAGCTCTGCAACCAACGAGTCCTCCTGGTGTTTTCGAAGGAAGATAGCTTTGCACACATTGCATGTTTCCACATTATTGATAATATAATGCTTGCTTCTAAATCTGTCTTTAAATATTTCAGGAATGTCCACTCAAACATAGTTTATAAAACGTATGAAGTAGCCAAATTACATTTATAGAGAATGAGATCAATCTCTGTGAAAAACCTAAAAATGAACTAACAAATTTAGTTCCAACAATGTTCAAATCGAAAACAAAACCTACTGTGCACTATACAACTTGAAGTAAAGAAAACCATCACTGAACCATAAATTTGTCATAACAAATTTATATTTATATCCATTTATATGCAAAGCTAAAGCAAAATAAAACAGTGAAGTGAACCAACATAAATAAAAAACGACAATCCGAGACAGATTAAAAAGGATACAAATAAAATTTAAAACAAACCAGTAAAGTGCAAACATTCTTGACATAAATAGGACTCCAAGATATGCACACCATAGCAAGCAAGGAGGCCATGGGAATAGACCACAGGCTTTCTGAGATGCGCTGAGAAACTCTATTTGTATCTGGTCCATTTAAATGAAGCATATTTCAGCGTTCTCACAGAACTCATTGCGTGTTATTGTAAGCAGACCATTGAACACAGATTCATATCTAATCCTAAACGAATCGTTCACTACCTCCAAGCAGAGAGTAAGTTCACTCTTATTATGCCCGATGTGGAGGATTTTTGGTTACAAAAATCCTGAACATGCAAGACTGACAACTTCAATGGGATGCGTTACAACCTGACCTGGAGCACATCCCTGTTTTGAAAATAGAAATTTCATTTTCATATTAATGCAATACCTGCCATTTGAACTTCAATGGGATGAAGTTACAACCTGACCTGGCACCCATCCCTGTTTTGAAAATAAAAGTTTCATTTTCATATTAATGTGATACCTGCCATTTGAAATGCATCCTGAACGTTTCATTCTCCACTCTCTATTTTCATGCATTCACCTGTCACATACCCGTCAATTTTTTTAAAAAAGCTAAAAATGTTAACTAAGATTTTGATGTCACT
>VDFB02039446.1:0-24617 GCA_007258455.2 Sequoia sempervirens
TTGTGAACCAGATGATCTCCTATGATTAATGATAAATAAAAAGGAGGTGGCTTGGCCTTAGCAGCTTGTTGTTCTTTATTACCAATTGTAACGTTAGCCAATGCAACCTTCTCCTTTTCTACACTAGGCTCATCTGAGACACTTAAACCTGATAAGGCGGATTGAAGTAGGTCCTTTTGACCCGGAATACTCAGAGAATCCCATATTGACATGGGTACATTAATTTTCTTCATATGCTCCAGTATATTGAAAGATGTAGCAGGTTTAACTTGAATTTTAGGGGGGATAACATTACCTTTTACTGAAGGAGCCTGGGCTGATGAATCAGACCGTTGGTTGACTACCAAAGGTTGGCCCCTTGGTAGCATCCGAATTTGGTCAACTTTTGATGAGTTAGGGGCACTTTGATCTTGGTCCGGCCCTTGCCTCGATTGAGTTTGAACTGTATTAGGTTGTTGTGCCTCCTCTATAGCCCTCTTCTTGCTACGTGTATTGTCTCCAATTGAAGAGTTAGGGTGGACCACTCCACAAAATTCTTCCCCTTGCCAGTTTAGGAATGTAGACTCATGTGTCTATTGCTCTTGCTACTGTACTTTAGTTGTTACAAGCACATTATTGTTCTAAACCATCAAGGCTTGGTTACGCATCCCATTTACATAGGTACTTTGATTATGGGGTTGATTACATGGGAAGCACCACTCATAATCTTGAACTAAATTGTTTTGGACAGGTGCAAGCTCTTTGGAAGTGCTTGCGGTGCTGGAGTCATAAGCTTGATGTGTCCTTTGGTTAGGAGAAAACTTTTGGCCTTGATTATAAGGCTGATAAGATGGTCTGTTGGTCTGACTTTGCTGGTAATTAGACTGGAATGAGGGCTGATATGGCTTAAAACCTTGATTTTGTTATTTTCTTAGATTAACCATCTCATTGCCAAAGGTTGTCAGAAGGCCTTTAATCTCTTGCAATTCATTAGACTGAACTGGAAATGTGTTTGATTGACCATTAGGCTGGGTATCAGGTGCACTTGGAATAACAACCAAAGGAGGAACTTGCATAGGGATTGGAGGCTGAAGAGCAGGAAATATTGGCATAGGTGGTCTTGGGGCAATTTTACCAGCCTGTATGAGGCTGTTTTAAGCTCTAACAGCTACAACATATGCCGCAGGAAGTGTATCACCTCCCATTGATTGAATCATTACAAAAATATCACTATTTAAAGCTCTTAAATAGTACAAAAATGCATGATTAGCAGTAGGTCTTACCGTTTGTGGGATTCTATCCCACGCCCTTTGGAAACGGTGATTGAAATTGGACATATCTTCATGTGGAGCTCTTTTGATCATAGAAAGTTGCTCCACCAATGACAAGTGGTCTAATTTATCTTCAAAAAACTTGCACAACTGGCTGCCTAACTCATCCCATGTGGCTATGGAGTTGACAGGTAGACCTTTGAACCACTGTAAGGCTTTTTCCTTGAAGGACGCCGCTAGTAATCTGAGTGCAACATTTTCTTCAATCACATGGTAAACAACACATAGGTTGGCAACATCTTTTATGTGCTTTGTTGGGGTGGTATGATCCTCCCCATAAAAATATGGCAACCCTCTTAAGGTAGCAACTAGAATGTCATCATGTTGAGTTAGATTCAGTGGGCTGCCTTGGTTAAAGGCAACACATGGCTGGTTTCTCACTGCTGGAATCATTGTTGTTGGGATGCTCTTAGTAATAATAGGAACAACAGTATGTCCTCCAATAGTAGGATGCGACTTAGACCTCCTGAAGTAAACAACTGTCTTCTGAACCTTTTGGATTTCTCTCCCCCTCCTTCTAGGCGGGGACAACTGCAAATACTCAAAAATGGATGAATTACTCCTAGTCTGCACTCTTCTCATGAGCAGTAATGCGTTGGAACTGCTAAACCTAAGCTCGGTGTCGCCAAGTATGCTAAATTTGTCTCTAAAAGACTACAATTTCTGCTGCACATACCAAACAGCAGTATGATAATTTTGATTTGAGACTAAAAACAGCTCTCAGTCCGACCGGGCGTGCCAAAAACTGTTGTCAAATAAAGTTTGCTCCCTTTCTAAGCTATAAACTGTAGCAACCTATTGACACATGGGAACACTTTGAGGTTGTGGGTGACCTGGGAATGAAGTGAACCTCCATATTATGGGTTGGTTCCCCTTAAGATATCTTGGGAAAAACTGAAGAATGATAAAGGAAAAGAGTAAGAAAGATGTACTTGAATCCAAAACCTATCACTAACAGGTGATACACCAAAGATAAACATATGACAATACTGCAAAAAACTCATAGAAAATCTCAATAGAGTTAAACAATCTCACAATACAGAGATTTATGTTCACAAAAATGAGTCTATGTAAGGTTCCGACTATTCTAATGCTTAGCACAAGGAAAACGAGATGTTTTCACATATATAATATGCAAAAGAAAGAGATCACTAACATAAACTAAATTTGTGACATAATATCCTTTGCATTCAGTACTGAAGGAATTTGATCAAATAAAGGGATCACACAGAATTTAATCATGTAACTCACAACCAGTTACTAAACAACAAAGAAAAACTATGAAGGAAATAACTTTCTATTGAGAAAAATAAGGAGTGTCTGTGTTACAGATCTGTAGTACAAAATAATGAGTTACAGAGTCTGAATAGTGCTCTTTCAGCAGTCTCCTAACTAAGAACTCATTTACAAAAAGGCAAAAATGCCATATATACAACCAAAGGTCGGGCCCCCACATTAGGGTTTCCAAAATGAGTCGGCGCCTGGACACGTCGGCCCTAGAAGTGCCTTGGAACGAAGTCAATGAAGTATTTAATGTGCATCCCTTGCTCATGTCGGTGAAAGCTCATCCCTGGGCATGGCCTTCAGATCTTTTACAACCGTCGTTGTTATCTTGCAGCCTTCAAGTCCGCCATTAAGACTTCGTCAGAGCCACCTTGAATGCTCTGCGACAGGGTCATTAATGTCCCCTTGCTCCTCCAGCCGTCATCTCCTGACACTATAGTGACTCACGGCTACCTCCCCTTTGAGAAGTAGCATCAGATCTATCCATTGGATTCAGTGCCATTACTGACTAATAACCCTTGCAGCTATCAGCGTAACTTAGGACTGTCGGCGGGACTTCTCATTGAACTGCGAAAGTTAGACCGATGTTCATTTCTGTGGGCAAGGTGATCGCTATCGGCAAGACTCCCGTAAGTTGCTGGGACCTCATGGCGACGGCTTCAACTCTTGGCGAGGCCCCTTCTTTCTGTCGGTGAGACATCTCGCCGATCTTCATTCCTTATATCGAGCACTACATTGCTTCGGGGAGACATCTGGCGGTCGGAAAGACTTCTCACCGAAACTTCATTATCCTATCGCTATGCTCCAGAGTCAGCGAGACTTCCTCGGGTCAGGGAGACATTGACTGGTTCCTTGTCGGTAGGACATTGCTTTATCGGCAAGAGGTTGTGCCGAAGGCACCTTGCTTTGGTGAGGGCTTACTTCATTTCACTTCGGCAAGAGAAACATTCATCGGTGAGAGGTCAGGGCGAGCTTTATTAGTCATGTTGATATCGCTTTTCGTCGTTGAGACCACTTTCATTTTTTGAGACTTCTTGGACTTCTTTTCCCTTCGGCGAACCCTTCATTCGGAAAGACTCTTGGCAAAAACCCTTTGTTGTCGGTGAGACATTGGCTTGTCGGGGAGACGTCATAGCGGGCGGATGAAGTTATAGCGATGACATTTTCACTCGGCAAGACATCCGTCGATCATAAAGACCTCATGGCGAGCATTCAGAGTTATATCGATCTCACAAAAAGCCATAGGCAAGACTCCATCGGATCGGGGAGACCTTACGGTGAACTCCTCATTTCCTGGCGAAGGCACTCCTTTACACTGAGTTTTCACAAAAAACTGGCGGGGGCAGGGCCAAGATGAAACTAGAACCGGGACCAAAGGGAGAAAGGGGGGAAGCAAAGATAGATGAATCCCAGCGGAACCGGATCGTGACCTCGAAACGGGAACAAAGGAAAATCAGATCGAAATCTCGACCATCCTGACGGAAACTTTGAAGTTTCAAGTTCTTGATTTGTTCCATCCCTACTCCTCGCAACATAATGCAGGAGAAAAAGGAAAGGAGTGAAAACATGCTGGAGCTAAGGGTATAATCCCCTGATCAAAACCAGAAGAAAAGGGAAAGAAGAAAGATAGCTGGACCGGGGCCTGAATCGAACTAAAATAGTGAATCGTGAACCTTGAAAAGTTCCGTTCAGTTCCACCCGGTTCCTCGCCCTGGGCTAGAGAAGGAAAGAAATGCACAAGGAAAGAAAGGAAAGGTTAAAGGGCGGATTAGGAACTAAAACTGATCCCCCAAAATAGAGCTGGGCGGGGTGGAAAACTCCTCAACTTGAAACTTTCATCAAGTTTCAAGTTCGGGATCCGACTTTAACCTCGGCTTCCTGCAAGCAAAGGAAGGAGGAAAAAGGAAAAGGAAGAAAAAGAAGGGAAACTACCCCAATGCAAACATATAAGGCCAAAGAAGAGAACAAGACTTTTAATATGAGCCAAACCGTAACTTAACTCGCATCTGGAATCCAACAGAACCGGAAATCCCTCGAAAGTTCCAAGTTTGGTTTCGGTCTGGTTTTGCCTCCGATAGAAACAAAGGAAAAGGGTTCTGACAAAAACAGAAAAGGCGGAAGCGGGGTCGGAACGGGATCAGAAACAGGAACCAAGAGTTTTGGAAAAGTTCCAAGTTCGGATCCCGACCCAGTTCCGCCCCTGAAAGAACAAGGAAAGAGACAGAAGAAAATCAAAAAGAAAGAGGGAAAAGACAAGGCAAAACATAAAAAAAAAGAAAACCCACCCCAAGCTGAAGACCTGCACACTGGGCTCAACCCTCTTGGGATCTGCATTTAATCCATGTGTTGAATTAAAACATCATTTTCCCTTGCATCTACACAAGAAGCCAACAAGTTAGAAAAAAGTGATCCTGATGCAAGTGTTCTTCCATTTGGTCTTCGAGAACCCCTGAAAACATGGGTTACCCTGCCTGATTGAGCCCATAGGTCAAAAATGGGTACCGTGAAATATTTGATAAGCTCGCGTGCTGGCGTAAAAACTAACACCTCTGGAGTGCATGTTTGTATGGACAACTATGCACACTGCGTAATGAGTGCTCTTCAAATTAGGAGGGGAAGCTCCCTCGTAGTGTTGGAATGCATGAAAAAGAAAAGTGATCTAAGTCCTATCTTTTTGTTCTCAGCTGGAAGAGGCACAAGGTTAAGAAAACCAAGAACGTTGTAGCTAAGGATTTTCTAGTTTCGTAGATCATTAACTACAACTAAGCTAACTACTTTAAATCTATCTGGTTTCCTCAGAAAAACAGAGCATGAGGAAATGGAGCAGGAATGTTTATTTGACGATAAGCCAGGTACAGACTCACAACGTGAAGGGAAGAAGGCACGACTATTTGCTTGTCTGAATAGGCTTATTGGAAACAACAATATACGATAAACTAAGTACAGATTCTCAACTTGAAGGCAAGGTGGCACAACTATCAGCTCAATCTGAATAAGTTTATTATTCACACACGCTAATGATAACCAAGAATAGATTCCTCAACTCTGAAGACATGCACATCTTATCACTAATCAATGAGCTTCATTGAACACATAAATATAAAGGATAGCCAACTAGGATAGTAAATGTATAGGTGAGACAATTTTATACACCACGATCAACTAGCCACTACTAACTCAAAGCAAGAATTCAACATCATAATTCGTAATCAAAACCCAAGTGGCATAAAATTCATCGCATGCAAATAGTAAATACGAATAGACAAAATGAAAGCGGCCATAAATATTATGAAAGGAAAGGCCACATATATTTCCCATGCAAAATTCATACAAATGAGAAAAGTTCTATTTATAGACATCAAAAGGTGTAGGGAACCCAAAAATCACCTTGAGTGAACTACAGTCTTACAATGCATGCAAGATTTATTGCTAAACCCTAATAAAACAAACTATATAGTTAACTGGAAAGCTACCATCAGTTAACCGGTACATCTAATCTAAATGGACAATGTGCAAGCATGTACCTGTTGAGCAAGTTAACTGAACACTACCATCAGTTTAAATGCAAAACCTAAATGTAACCCATGAATAGATGATCCCCCAAAATAGACATGCATGAGGATGCACAAACTGTGCCGGACCCAAAAAAGTGCAAACGTTTCAAGTTTAACTCCTGTGTATAATGTCTATTCTGAGAGGTGGGAACTGAAGTCTATTGATCGTGATCTCGAGCAACCAATCCCTCAACGAGATTGTTAACTGCATCACTGTTTGGAGCTTTGATACTCTGTCAATTTAACGCTTGTCAGCAACTTGAACAATCTTGGAAATCTTTGCACACTCAAACTAGCACCTCATTGACCTATAACTTTGGCGGCTCCATAATTGAAGTGATGGCCACTATTTCTTCTGCAACTTGATGTCTCTGACGCTTTTCCTTAATGAAAGAGTGTTGCATGATGAAACTACGAAGTTTGACTGCGCACACTCTGGTTGTGAGAAATGTAAACGAACTTGCTACACATGCAAAATTCCAACCTAAAAACATTGGGAATTGGTGTTGGGACTTTCCCTAATCACCTAAAAACATTTGGAGTTTCCTAAAAACCTAACCTAAAAATCACCTAAAACAAGACTACCTAAATCACCTAAAACATGACAAAACATCATGGAATGGGGAAACACAAAACGACATAACGAAAAAGCATAAGGTAAAATTACTTAAAGAAAATCACTCCACCCCTGAAGGAATGAAGTGCTTTCGATATTGTCCGCTGCACGGCAGCGGGAAGAGCCTCCCACCGACATAGTTTTTGCCTGAAAGGCTTGACTTCTCTTCTCCTGGGATTTGCAGGAGGCAATCCCTCTAGAATGAAGATTCTCAGGTATTCATATATCTAAGCAAAGGTACTCTGACAAAAGTCAAACTATGATGTAAATGGGAAATCTAATACCCTGAAGGTATTAGTTTTGTTGTAGTCCATCCTTGAGATGTTGAATTCTTCAAACCAATCGATCGAGTTCCAAACTTGATTTCTATAATGACGTAGGTGATCTTTTCTGACCTGATAATATCCTTTGACCGGCTCATTGATCATCTCTACATCACCTTTAACACATAGGAGTTTGATTCCCATGTCTTCAGCATCTTTGAGGCCTTGTAAAAGCACCTCTTTTTCAACTTTAGTGAATCTCAATTGCATAGATGGGTGCAATTGTCCTTTAGGGGATATGATCAATTCCCCTGCTTCTAAAAATGTATCTGAACAACCTCCATCGAACTGTATTATCCATGAATTTGTCTCCTCTGTCGGTCTCTTTTCAGAACAAACAATGTTCTGGTCTTCAACTTTTATTTCTGGCAGAGTTACACAATTACCAGGACCCATTTCAGGCTTTGCTTCTATTGGAACAAATGACTTGAGCATAACTTGCTTCTTTGCAACCTTGAGAATCTGATCTAATTCTTCTGGATGATCCTAAAGATATTCCAGTTGGTAGATTTGTACCTTGGTCTTCATCATGGAAGCTACAATGTCAAAATTTGCTGAAGACGTCTCTTGAGCAACTGGCATCGTAATCTCATGTGAAGATTTGGGTTTTGAAGTGAAAGGCACTTCTTTACCCTCTTCATTTGATTTCCGCCTTTCTTCTTCTTTATGTGCCTTGAAATGTTGAGCATGTGTAAACACAGGAGGAGTGTGCTGACGGTATTCCTCTTCTTCTTCTTCATTTACAGGTTCTTTATGAAAGTATCCCGATACGAAGTCACCATCGAAGTTGTCCATCTATGGTAAAACAACCTTCGAACTTGGTGTTGGTACAAAACTAGAACTGGGAGAAGCTATAGTGTATCCCATGATTTGGATCATTCTCAAGTTCTCTAGACATGTGGATCCAGAATGTGCATCATTGTCATGGAAAGGACAAAATATTGCACTGTGTGCAGCTTCAAACATTGGTCTGAATGGAGATGTTGGCAACCGTGGCTGAAGATATTCCCTCTTTGGCTGGTACGGTTGTTGAACTAGAGATTTGATAGAATCTTCTTTCATCAAGCCAGAAGTGATCATATTATCCTCCAACCTGATGGTGTGTTCTTGTGCACTCTTCAACTCTGTTGCTTTGGCCGTCTTTAGAAAGAAAGCTATCTCTGATGGAAGAGCATTTATGAAACAGCTCATCAGAATCTCCGGTGATGGATTGAATGTAGAAGAAATTCTTGCAACAAGAAGATTAAATCTTGCCACAAAATCCCTCATGTGTTCTTTGTGCTCCATCTTTGAATTTGTAAGTTGGGCGAACAATAGGTGACTATCTTTAGCAGGCTTGAATCTCGCAAAAAATTTCTCACTCATAGTTGCCCATTTTTTGATACTTCCTGGCGCCAGGTGATTGAACCAATTGGAAGCATTTCCCACAAGAGTCTCGACAAAGAGACACACTACAATGTCTTCATGTTCTACGTGCAAGACGACACAAGCCGTTGTGAACGCAGAAAAATGGTCCTTCAGGTGTTGAGTTCCGTCACCATGAAACTGAGGAAAACGCTTCCTTGAACCTTTAAGTAACTCATGATTTACCTCAAAAGCCAAAGGTCCAATGTTATTACTGTTACCCATTTTTCACCTGCAGGTTCAATCAGGCAGGGTAACCCATGCTTTCAGATGTTCTCAAAGACCAAATGGAGGAACATTTGCATCAAGGTTGCATACCTTCTAACTTGTTTGCTTATTGTGCAGATGCAGGGGAAAATTATGTTTTTAAATTTGGCACGTGTATTAAATGTGGCTCCTAGGAGGGTTGAGCCCAGCGTACGGGTGTTCAGTTTCGGGTGGGTCTTCATCTTTTGTTTTTGCCTTGTTTTCCCCCTTTCCCTTGTGTTTTCCTTCCCCCCTTTTTTCTTTTCATTTTGTCGGAGGCGAGTTCAGAACGAAATCCGAACTTGAAACTTGATAAAAGTTTCAGTTTCGGGTTTGTTTCCGCCCCCGCCCCCGCTGTGTTTTACCCGGGATAGGTTTTAGTTTCGATCCCGCCTTGCTTTCTTTTGCTTTGTGTGTTTCCTTGTGTTTTGTCGGGTCTGGGTCTGGGTCCGAACTTGGAACCTTTGCAAAGTCCCGGTTCCTGTTTCCGTTCCGGTTCCGACCCAGGTTCCGCTCGTTCTTCTTTCCTTTTCTTCATGGCCTGAGATAGAGGGATGTCTCCTCCTCCTTGGTTCCCCCTTATGCTTTTCTTTTTCTTCCTTCGTGCCTTGTATGTTGCCGAGGGCAGGACCGGAACAAAATCTAAACTTGAAACTTCAGGAAAGTTTCAGGTCTGGATTTAGTTCCGGTTCCGCTGACTCTTTGTTTTGCCCCTGTTCCGGATCTGATCCCGATTCCGCCTCTTGAGTTTTTCCTTGTGCATCTTTGTGTTCTGGTTCCCCCGGCCTTGTTCTTTTTCCTTTCTTCCTTGTATTTTGTCGAGGGATGCTTTTTCCCATTTTTATTTCCCCTTCTCGTCCTTTCCTTCGTCTTCTTTTAAGTTTTGTCGGGGGCGAAACCGGGTCAGAATCCGAACCTGAAACTTGAAGAAAGTTTCAGGAACAGATTTGGTCCTGATCCCGGTTCCACCAGGTTTCATCTGTTTTTTCTTTTGTTCCCATTCCGCCCCAATCCTGGTTCCGGTTCCATCTTGGCCCCGACCCCGCCAGTTTTGAAAGGTCTCAGCAAAAGAATAGAGTGCCTTCGCTAAGAAATGAAGACCTCGCTATGAGATCCCTCCAACACATGGGTGTCTCACCGAAAGAAATCTTTGAGCCTGGAGTGGTGGTTTGTGTTTGCCAGAGGTCTCGCCGATGTGAAGGATCACACCGACATGGATGACATCGCCATAACATCTGGCCGTTGGAGTGATGTCCTACCAATAGTAGGGTGGTCTCGGCGAAAGTTGTGTCATCGCTATGATGTCTCCCTGACTTGTAAAAGTCTCCCCGGCAATGAGATGAGTTCACCGAAGGATCTTGCCTTCTCCATAGTGTCTCACCGGCCTGATGGGGTCTTGTCAAAATAAAGGGAGCTCGGGGAGAAGAAAGGAGTTCGCCATGATGTCTCACCGACCCGAGGGGAGTCTCGCTGATAGCGATCAGCTTGCCCACGGAAATGGATATCGGTCTAACTCCCGTAGCTCGATAGGAGGTCCCACCGACAATCCTAAGCTATGCCGATAGCTACTATATGATGTGCTCACATCGGGGAGACACGATAGTGTCTCACCGACATGCGATTCTGTAGAGCAACCTTTAACCGTCGAGAATGTGCGCGAAGTGGGTCGGCTCGGTGAAGTAATGGCGCTTGAATCTAGCAGGTAAATCTGATGTTGTTCTTCGAAGGGGGTGGACATGAAGAAAGATCTGGAATAAGAGGAGGGCCAAAGAGGAGGAGGCCATGAGTCACGATGACAGCTGGGGTGTCGACTGGAAAATATGGAGTGGCATAGATGACCTTGCCGCAGAGCATTCAAAGCGACTCTGACGAAATCTTAATGGCGGACTCGAAGGCTGCGAGTTAATGACGACAGTTGTAAAAGATCTAAAGACATCCTTGGAGCGATCTCTTGCTGACATGGAGGGGGGATACGCATTGAATGCCTCATTAACTTCATTCCAAGCGCTTCTAGGGCCGACGTGTCTAGGCACTGACTCATTTTTTGAAAACCCTGAGGCAGTGGCCGACACTCTTTAGTTGTATATATGGCATTTTTTCCTTCTTGTAAAGAGAGTTCTCCTGATGCTTTTTCTAAAGTCTGTGACTTCTACAGTCCTCTCTCGGATTAGTAGAATTTTGTAACTCGTTTTGGAACATGTTATATAAAATTTACCTTGATTACCATTGATGGTTCATTTTTGTCTTCTGGTTCTTGTGAAGTATTTTGCATTTTTAAGTGATTCATCAAGCTACTTAGTGAAATCTTTCTTTTCCTTATAGCTTTGTTTCATGTTAGCATTCCTTTCTTTGCAAAAGTGGTATCATGTAGGTTATAAACTGTGTTTACTCAATTGCACATAAGCTTTTAATTTGTGAAAGTCTATTTTTCCTTCTTGAAAGTGTGTGCATGTTAAACCTGTTTGTATGCATAATCCACATAATCTTGTTGTGCAGTCCCATATCCATCACTAGTACTCAAGTGTAACTCGAGTATCTCATTGTTCTTATCAGTTTGGTGTATCACCTTAGCGTTAGTTTTATTTTATGCATTCCTTCTCCCTTTCCCTTCAAAGAATTAGTAGTTTTAGGTGATGACCCAACAAGGAAGTCGGCCTTCTCCGGAGGTTGACCTCTATCTATAAGTGACCCACAGCTTTGGAGGTCTTCCCATGTTACACTGAGGTGTTGAACATCAGGTTCAACAAGGGTGCAACTTCAGGTGATAACAATTACCCCAAGGTAATGGGGGTGGACATCGCCTGTCAGCATTATTGTTATTATCATCCATTGCTTCTGTGTGGATCATGCAATAGGATGCCAGAGTGTGATCATTCCCGTGAAGCTTTTCTTGAAGTTTTCTTGCCTCGTGTTGCACGGTGGGTGCCAGAAAACTATTGGCGTAAAAAATAACACCTTTGGAGTGCAGGTTTGTATGGACAGCTATGCACACTGCATAATGAGTGCTCTTCAAATTAGGAGGGGAAGCTCCCTCGTAGTGTTGGAATGCATGAAAAAGAAAAGTGATCTAAGTCCTATCTTTTTGTTCTAAGCTGGAAGAGGCACACGGTTAAGAAAACCAAGAACATTGCAGCTAAGGATTTTCTAGTTTCGTAGATCATTAACTACAACTAAGCTAACTACTTTAAATCTATCCGGTTTCCTCAGGAAAACAAAGCATGAGGAAATGGAGCAGGAATGTTTATTTGACGATAAGCCAGGTACAGACTCACAACGTGAAGGGAAGGTGGCACGACTATTTGCTTGTCTGAATAGGCTTATTGGAAACAAAAATATACGATAAACTAAGTACAGATTCTCAACTTGAAGGCAAGGTGGCACAACTATCAGCTCAATCTGAATAAGTTTATTATTCACACACATCACACAATAACCAAGAACAAATTCTCAACTTGAAGGCAAGGTGGCACATCTATCAGCTCAATCTGAATGAGTTTATTGAACACATAACATAAAGGATAGCCAACTAGGATAGTAAATTGCATAGGCGAGACACGCATACAATCTACGATCAACTAGCCACTATATTTAACTAAAGCAAGAATTCACCATCATAATTGCACGAAACCCAAGTGGCATAAAAATTCATCACAATAGTAAATACTCATGAACAGATATAGAACGAGCAATATTATAGGAAAGGTAGGCACAACATATATTTCTCTCTCATGCAAAAGTCATGTACAAATGAGAAAAAGCTCTTATTTATAGACATCAAAAGGTGTAGGGAACCCTAAAATCACCTTGAGTCAACTACAGTCTTGCAATGCATGGAAGATTTATTGCTAAACCCTAATAAAGGAAACTATACAGTTAACTGAAAAACTACCATCAGTTAACCGAAACATCTAATTTAAAAATGGACAATTGTGCAAGCATGCACGTCCTTATTGAAAGCAAGTTAACTGGAACACTACCATCAGTTAATGTAAACCCTAAATGTAACTCCAAGTGAACATAGATGATCCCAAAATAGACATGCATGAGATGTGATAGCGAGTTAACTCGAAAAGGTAATGCCAAGTTTAACTCCTGTGTATAATGTCTATTCTGAGAGGTGGGAACTGAAGTCTATTGATCGTGATCTCGAGCAACCAATCCCTCAACGAGATTGTTAACTGCATCACTGTCTGGAGCTTTGATACTCTGTCAATTTACTGCTTGTCAGCAACTTGAACAATCTGGGAAATATTTGCACACTCAAACTAGCACCTCATTGACTTATACCTTTGGCGGCTTCATAATTAAAGTGATGGTCACTATTTCTTCTGCAGCTTGATGTCTCTGATGCTTTTCCTTAATGAAAGAGTGTTGCATGACGAAACTACGAAGTTTTACTGTGCACACTCTGGTTGTGAGAAATGCAAACGAACTTGCTACACATGCAAAATTCCAATGGTTTCAACCCTCTAAACTGGCCTTGGAAGACAATCGGCCATACGGGGCATGCAACGATATGGATTTGAGTAACTATGCCTGGCAATCCTCTGAATGCACTTGATACAAATTGGTGTCAGCTTTTCTTATGAAATCATGAATTAAGACCGATTTGGTCTTGAATTCAGTCTGCATGTACTGTACTTTGAAAAACTCACCTGTTGACTGTGAACACGGCTATATTCTGACAACTTTTCTAGAAAACTAAAAATACCCTGCTAAGGCTAAAAATACCCTATCGGAGAGCAATTTTCATGAAAAATTTTGAGATATAGGTTTTGTCCAGAAAAAGATTCTAAGACAACCCAAAACGTCAAAAATGCGAAAATTTGACTTCTACTCGACCATGCAAGGAATTTTCAGTTGAGAAAATTAGAGCGTCGAGAACTGATGCTCTAGAGTAAATTTTCCTAAAAAATTTTGGCACATGGGTTTTCTCGAGGAAGCTATTCTGAATCAACCCAGATGATTTGTTTTATCAAAAGTCTCCAATTCTTCAAACATGAGAATGAATTTAAGATGAGAAAATGGAAGAAATTGAGAAGAAGAAAGACGTTTTTTGATGTTTTCCTCTGACAAAATCGCCACTTTGCCTTGAAATTTGCTGATAATTCTAACTTGTATCTGCAAAGAAAGTGTTTTGATGTCTTCACCAATGATTGCTGATGAGAAATTTGCCCAACTCTGAAGGAAATTCTCCTTTGCTCTGAAGAATTACGAATTTTCTCAAGCTGTGTGAATGAAATGATAGACGCCATGCTTGAGTTAATAGAATAAATTCGCACCTCAAAGGTGACTGCAAGACTAAAAACCCTCGACTGAAATAGAAGGCTTTTGATTGGACCCCCTTCAATTGAACTGTGACTGACTTGGAGTTCCGGATTTTAAAATAATAATCAAAATATTCATCATGCATTTTTGAAATCCCAACACAAAGAGGCACCAATTTGAGAAAATCGCCATTTAATGCTTTGACATGCAAAATAAATATTAAATATTATTTTATTCAGTTGACAAACCACGTAAAGCACTTGGATGGATTCGGCGAACTTCACTGATTTTGAAAAGTCCTCATTTGTCCACATAGGCGTCCATTTGCTCAAGATATTACGTTTTTTACTAACTTCCTACTTTGTAGCTGACTACGAAGTTACGACTGGCCATCTTCGACACTGATTTTCAGGTGATTGGGTGATGTTGAGACTGAACAGGGATATTCATTGCGAAGCCTGCAGAGCAAGGAAGAAATGTCTGCTGGGAGTCATCACTGCAAAATCCATCATTTAACACCTCAAAGAATTAGGCGCCCTTGATTAAATTGATTTTCAGGTACCAGACAACCATTTCTCCAAACTGCCTTCTGATGCTTCAAACAACTGCTGATGATGAACGGTGAACCCTGCTGACTCGCTAACAAGCTCACTACATGACTAGGATTATTCCACATCCAACGAATATACGCTAGGCATCTAAAAGTTGTATTAAGGACCCCAAAGGTAAGGGCGCCCCTGGCCTGAAAAGGCATGAACACCATTTTGATGAAAGTGCAACTCAACCAAATGCCCTACTTTGACCTCTAATATCTGGAGCTGAGATGGCCTGATTTGAACACTGTCTGTCTCGACGCGTAGCTAGAAGGACCTACGAGAGATGTCTCTAGAGGCGACGAAGCAAGAAAAATGCTTCTAAGACCTCAAATAGAAATGCGCCTTTCCCAAGATGGAATAGACGACCAAACTTAGCCATTTTCTGAGTTGTCTTCGTTTTTCAGTATTTCACAAAAGACCTCGCACGTACGAGCGATTGCCAAATCTCAGAGGTTGACGGCTGGGCTCGTTGGATAGCTGGAGTAATTACGCACAAGTCCCGTGAAGACTTTGAAAGCGAACAACTTCATCTGACAGGCCTAAAGGCTAGGCGCCCCTGGCCTACAAAAGTACAATGAAATTTATATGCTTCTCTGCCCGCTAAATTACGTGCCTGGTAGAATCTCTGCTATGATCTTTTAGAATGTCGGATTAATAGGCAAGTTGGTGCATCACGAAGCCAGACTAGAGTAGCACAAATGTCAGGAAGACCATGTCAGCAAACTGTATCATCTCAGAGGTCATTTTGAAGGGCACCCCTGAGCTACAGGTGCACAATTACACCATTTAAGGAAGCTCTGTGATATGAGCTCACTCCATAAGCTCATCTTCTGATGTCGACTAACGAAGCTCTGGGACTTGGATGACTGCATTCGATAGCTCATCGGATAGGCAGACTAGTCGTGAAGAGATTAACTGCATCAACCATCAGGAATACCAAGATCTAACCCCCCTTAAAGAGGTGCGCCCTTAAGCTACAGGGGTGTAAAAGCTGGAAAAAGACAAGCTTCTGCAAATTGCAACTTCTAGAATCTTCAACTTCTGTCACCAGTTACCGGAGTTACGAGTTTCAGATAGCCTCGCAGGATAGCTCATTGGATAGGCAGACTAATTCTGAAAAGATTGACTGTATTCATGAGCATTTACCACAAAATCTAGGCCTTCAAAAAGAAGGGCGCCCTTGGGCTACAGGGGCGCAATTTTGCTTTTCCTTGAGAAATCTTCAAAAATTAACCATTGAAATCTTCATCTTGGTCACTGAAATGACCATACAAAGGTATAATCATCGTCATGAAATGCTCCTCCACCGTTAAATGCCTCATTCTAAGTCTCTGATTCAGGTTCTGATCAATGGATACTGCCTTTGACTGACAAAACATTGACAAAACTCCATGCTTGATATTGCCCAAAAACTATATTTGACATCATTTTAGCAAGGTTGAGACTATTTTAAGCAAAATGCCTTGATGAAGCAAAAAATTTGGTTTGGGTACAACAGAAGGCAACATCAAACATAGAAGCCACACCCCATGCTTATCTAGTGATACTAATAGTACTGAATTCTAAACAAAGTCCTTTCAAATGGTTGAACTCAATCAAGGAGGATTGTCACCTACTTCACTTAAAACAACTTCAAAAAACACCAAGAGTCAGACAATTCCTACGATTGAAAATCGAGCACAAATTGTCCTCGTGTACGGGTGAGATTGCCAAGTTCGAACGCGAGAGCCACTTCGTCGTCTGATGGCCATTTTTATTTTCATGTTTATTATAGTTACTGCTTTTTGGGCTTGGCCCATGTTTCTCTAGGCTTCTGGGCTCTGCCCATATGACTCCGGGGGTGTGCCTTTTTACCACACTTTTTTTTTAATATGTATTTCTATCTATTTTATTATTATATATAGATGCATGCCTATTCATAAAAATTAAAAAAAAATAAAAAAATCTAACACAAATAAACACAATATTAGTAAAGTGATTAAACAATAAAAATCAATAAAAATTTATCTCAAGTCTTACAAATTACACCTCAATGCTTCACCCAACCACCGCTTGCGGAGCTGTCTCCCGCTTGATATTTATCTGTAAACACCGGTTCAAATTTCGAAAAGGCACTGTATGTTTGTCTATATTTTGGTGCAGAGGCCACTCTCCACTTTAGTGTGACGTGTTTAGTGTTCGACAAACGCATGGGTCATACCTACGTGGCAATGCCAGTGACGAAGGGAAGAAGAGCAATGGCGGCATAACTTTGATATAAATACAAATTCGGGGGTGTTAGAAGGAGAGGTTGGTTCAAGTGAAGATGGCACAACAGAAACGGCTGAAGAGTAATTTGGATTTGAAGTTGGAGAAGAAAATAGAGGAATTGGGAAACGCTCAGGCTGAGCTGCAGCAGCAATTGGTCACTTTTGCAGGCATAAGTGACCACCATTCCGATAATCTCTCACCTTTTCTCAGAATATTACAGATGATGGGTCATGCTGTATTCGTTTTCTCGCCAACAACTGGAGAGCTAATGTTCTGGTGCGCCCACACTGCTTCTTAATCACAAGTACTTTTCAAATAAAATTTTGGGTGAAAAATGGATAGAGTTTTACATGCGTGGCTCTATATTCCCCAGCATCTATTTCATGACAGCCAACAAATGTGACGAGGCCTATTAAGGATTTCTTAGCTTAATTTAGCATTGGTTTTTCAAGCAATTTTCCTGCCGCTTCTTGTTTTAGTTCGCATCTTCATTAGTTCACTTGCTCTCAATAATTCCACTTTGCTTTAATTCCATTGCTCACACTATTAAATAGAATTGTCTAAAGTGGCTCAAATAACTCTTGTACGGAATGGAGTAGATGCACTCAAAGCTCTCGGGAATGAATCTGCACGGTACTCTTAAGGTTATTTCATTTCCTTTAGTGACCATCTTTTTAAAACCAGCTTTCTATGTATCTTTAATATAAAAAAAGCAACGCTTCTCTCATCGTATTCTCAACATGGAGAAGTACTTCAGTAAGGACATTTCAGTGAAGGGACAGCAAATGAACAAACCGGAATTTTATGCAGTCAGAAAGATAACAATTCTTTATGGCTTGTCCAAGAGGAAAGCCATCAATGGTCAAGATGTTCGGAGGACGAAGGGGACATTAATCAGATTTTGTGAGGAATAACATAATCAACAACACTTGCTCGTAAGTTTTGCATATATAATTTTCTAATTTCTTCCACCTATCCACTCCATTGCAAATAATCAAACCGTATGTGCCACAGAAGGGTTATTAATTTAAGATTTTCAGAACATAGCCTAGAATGGCAAGAAAAAAATTAACAGATGTTAAAAGTGCAGTTCAATCAATAACTCGTAGCAAAGGGGAATATTCTTAATACACAAGAAATGCTGGATTTTCAAAGAAGCGCTCGATAACTTCTAGCAAAGGGAAACATTCTAATAACATGAGAAATATTCTATTTTAAAAGAAGCGCTAAAGCTAGGAGGGGAAAAAGAACAAAAACACAAGGGAAAAAAAAAAGAGAAGAGTTTCAAAAGCAACGAGTTAACATAATTCAAGTGCTAAAAGGGCAAGGAGAGCTCTAAAAGAGCTAGGTAAACAGGAGACAAACACAAGCCAAGAATAATAAAATAAATTATTTTGGAGGGAACTTCAACAATGAAAAAACAAATAAAGAATAACATTATAGCCACCTGATGACTAGAATATCCAAAGCAATTGTATGAATAGGAATAAGGGGAAGAAGTCCCCCACACAGCCAAAGCAACAACAAAATTATTCACTTTATAGGACATTAAATAAAGTATTAAGAAGCTGGGTACAGGTAAGGCTTGCAGCATGGATGGGCTATAGGCATAATACTTCAAATGGGGAATGAAAAATCTCACTCATTTAGAAAATATTCTAACATCATCATTTCAACATGGGTTTCCAAGAGATTTGACAATTAGTCTAACAATACCTCTCTTCAAATGTTGAAATGTAAACAATTCTTCTAATTATAGGACCATCATGATCAGCCCTTTCTTTCCAAAGCTGTTTGGAAGCATGGTTGAACACATAATCACTAAGTGGGTAGAAGAAAAAGCTGAAAGGGGAAAAAGGCAAGTAGGTTTCAGATCAAAACACACAACGTTGAGTCATGGCATTACTTTGGCATATGATTGAAAACTTGTGGAACAAAAAAGAGGAAACTTATTGTTATTTTGTGGGCTTCAAGAAAGCTTGATAAGTAGGAGGTATTTTTCACAGCATGTCAAATTATGATATTGCTATCAGGATTCAACTGTGTAGTTTTTCTAGTCAAACTCATTGATCCATGTTTCATGAGTAGTGGTTCACAAGAACCCATCTCTCATGATAATGAATGGTCCACTTAACACTCATTGGATCTAGGTGATGCTTATAGAGGTGAAGCATTGGGCCTTCTTGGGAGGTCACCCATCCCGATACTATTCCAACTCAAGCGTGTTTAACCATGGAGGTTTCCCCAAGGTTAAGCCCACTTAGTTTGCAACCCCATTTGTAAAACCTTTATCAAGTGTTGTGCCTTATGAACCATTCATTATAGAGTCCCTTTAGCTGATCAATTAATAAGTAAGAGGTATTTTCCACCCATCAAATTATGATATTGCTATCAACAGAAACGAGAATAAGCGGAGATCATTTGATATGCATGCAAGATGAATTAGGGTTTCCAACTTCGGGGCCCGAAAAGAAGGGTAAAAAGTTAGAATTTTCGAAAACTAGTGTAAACCACCGTGATCAGTATCTTTCAAGCTATTTGCTGGTAAAATTTGAAGGCAAACGAAGCACTTACTATTTATAGTAAGTCATTTCCGAAATTGGCTAAAAATAGCAAATCAGCAGCATGTGCTGATGTCGACAAGCAGGTCACGTGGTGAGGAGCGCATCATTCGAGTTTCAAATCAAACGGAGTTATGGAGGTATCAAAAGGGAGTAGTTACTATAAATAGCAAACTACCTTCAAAAATATGCTATTTTTAGCAGGTAAGCTCAAAATAACAATGTCAACAGGTTGATGAAGTCATGAAGGTCTAGTGTTCAAAATTTCAAATCAATCTGAGCTCTAGAAGAGGGAAAATCAAAGAGCTTACTAAATATAGTAAGCTGTGAGCTGATTGGTGAAGATGAGTAAAATGCCTAAGTGTTGAAAATATCCTTCACCACCCCTGAAATGCGCCAAAGGAAGAAGAAGCTGGCAGTGGCTGAGAAAATTTCCAAGTCTGGAGTCTATCCTGCTGGACATGTAAAATGCGCCCAAAGGAGGATGAAAGTGTTAGAAAATTCTAAGGCACGAAGATAAGTCTGGCTTGACTCTCAAATGCGCCCAACTTGCCTTCAAGATGATTGAAAAATATTTTAAGTGTTGAAAATCCACCTGCCACCTCCAGATGCACCATCCTTGATCAAGGTGTTGGAAAAGTTTCTAAGTGAAGTTTCATCCTCCTCAAGGCAAGAAATGTGCCCATGATTGAAGAAGTCACGAAAAATGGCTAAGGCATGAGCTTTATCCTGTAGCTACCCCAAAATGCGCCCAACTCAAGGTAGTGACATCAAAAAAAAAAATCTAAGTATGAAATGCTTATCCTCCTCCTATGGCAAAATGCACCCATGCTTGGGAAGCCAAGTAAAGACAAAAGGAAGGAAGTCAAAGGGTCACAAGAAGGCGTGATAAAAGTTATTCCTCCATGGCATGTAATATGCGCCATGTAAAAGATAAGTCTTGAGGGTGAAGCGTGGTCAAAGGGTGGTGAAATAAAATTGATGAGAGACAATATTGCTTGGCGGGTTGAATATTCCTAACGAAGTATCAAATGCGCCCCAAGGTGGTGGAACAAAGTTGATAAATGAGATGATAATTGCTAAGGCGTGGGGATATAAAGTTCATTGGGCGTTGAAAGTTGAATATTTCCCATTCAAGTGTGATATGCCCCCAAAGTTGATAAGGGTGATGAAAATAATATGCTAGGTGTTGGAATTTTTAAATGAAAGTGTCCTTCATGGTATAAAATGCGCCCAAGGTAATGGAAAAATAAAGCATGTTAGGTATGATGTGCTTCCGAGGAAAATTGTCTAGGTGAATTGATAAAAATTCCACCACTGGCAAATGAATGAAGATGAACAAAATTTCCTAAGTTGAAGTTTTCAAAATGATTCAAAAATTTTCTAAGGAAAAATATTTTCTTCCTTAGGAAAATACGCCTAGACATGAAGGTGATGAAGTTTCCTGAAGCATGGATCAATTGTTGATAAATTGTCGGAGATGAAGTCAGGGGATGCCAGCTGCACAGGTTGATAAAAATTTTCAAGTCAGAGCAAGAAAATATTCACAGAGATGATGAACTGGATTAAATTTGTTAAAATTATTTTTCCAAGGTTCAAAATTCAAGAAAAATTAAATGAGCCCGTTCGTTGTACACCCATGAATTCGACAAATTCTGAAGAAAATTTTCTTCTAGGTATTGAAGATCTCCGATGAGAAGTTGATTTTAAAGTCTTCCATGCTTCGCTGTAGCCTTCAGGATGAAGATTTTTGATGGGCACCAGGTTGATGAATCTTCTAAGGAAAGTTGGAGAAATTTTCTAAGGCAAGGAATAAAATGTGTTTTCAAGATAAATTTTTTTTGCCTTGGCAGATGAATTTGAAAATGATCGTCTAGATGATTTTTGGTCAAATTCTTGATGAAAGATTTCTTCTCGAGTCTGAGTTGGATGAAATGGCAGAGTGAAGTATCCCCAGGTAGAATGCAAGATAGGTTGGAAATTTGGCTAAGGCATGAAGAATTTGAACGCGAAGTTGGCTAGTGAAGACGATGAACGCTTGGAAGTTAGAGCGTGAAAATCCTGGTAAGTAATTTGAACTTATATTATGAAGTGTTCTAATATTCTTCCCCTTGCTTGTTTTGCAGGAGGAACGTCGAGACCAAGCGTTGATGACTTAAGTACTCCACGAATACATTTCAACCTCGAAGGAAGAAAAGTTGCAAGAGAATGGCTAAGTATTGAGACTTAGTGACAGAGAATAAATGTTTTCAAAATTCAAGATGGAGAAAAGAATGGAAGCTCGAGCGAAGTTGAAGAACAACGTCAAGAAGAAAATCAAGAACAATGTGAACGCGTTTCAAAGATGGAATCTTCTAGAAGGATGATGGACATTATGGCTCATTTATTACCCCACTCCTCTTGGTGGCGGTTTTTAGGGTGAATCTTGTTTAGGGCTGAGGTGGCACAATCTGGGCCATCCACCGGACAGAATCTGATCCATTCATTGACTTGGCCAATCCATGCGCTGAGTCCCCCTCATTTGTATCTCATTAGAAGTAGAAGTTAGGCAGTAGAGATTAGAATAGAGAGATAGCTAGGTGATAGCTTAGAGTAACTTAGTATAGATTGATAGTGTAGTTGAAGAAGAAGGAAAGTTTTCCTTGGAAAACTTTTGCAAGAGATTGTTGTGTAAAACTTTCATAATAAAAGATCTTTTCATTGATGGTGAAATTCGTCTTTCTTATGGATAGCTAGCGAGGTTTCTTCATCCCTTCTACTTCAAGTAGCATAATTTCATTTTTATGCAAGTAAATGTTAGGAATTGTGGAATGTGGTCTTCAATTTGAGCAAAACTTCGTCTATCCATACCACTAGTGGGCTCGCTGATGGTGAGTTCGCCTTGCGTGGTCAACTGGAACATCGCGGACTTAACTTCGTTTGTGATTCACACATTGGTATGTGTCGTTGTGACGGTGTCTTTGCGTTGAATTATGATCTGAACACCTTGAGCTACTCCTCTGAAGATTGCACCGGTTCTGTGGAGGCTGTCTGAAGCGAGGCAAAGTAGAGCCTGGTTGGAGCTTGTGAGAATTGATCGCCATGTCCCACGCCTTAGAGTAAATTAGAGCCTTCTTAACCTTACCCCATTTCATTCAGTACTTTCTGGTTAGAATAGGAAACCCACGCTTCATAGATAAATCTTTTGAGCATTTGAATTCCTTTCTCCGCTGCCGAACAATTCCGTAAGTCCCCTTGAAATACCAGCAAATCACATCGAGCCAACTAAGCCTATTCACACTAAAAGAACCTTGGAGTTGAATGCACGAACTCTCTCGCAATCTTAACGTGCTGGATACTTTGATCAAGAGAGAATAGGGTAGCCGTTGGCGACTTTATTCTGCGTTGGTGCGGTCACGAAAAACACATCAACAGGGTGACTAGTGATGCACCTGGCGTCAATGCTACAACTCTAGGTCGAAGTCTCCTTGCTCCTCCAATTGACAATGCTAGAAGTGTGAATGTTATTGCTGGCGATGGGCTTCCTATTCCAACTAGCAATGTTGGAAGGGTGAATGTTCTTGGTTGCAGGGGTGGTACCTGTAACCTGTACTATTGGCAGTGTAGATATAGGAATTGCTTGTTGTGGCTCCAACTCTACCATGATTGACTCTTCCACCTCTTTCGACCTCGCGTCCCCTGCCAAGGAGACTTGCTTTGTACTCATGTCGTCATCCTCATCAGAAGATAACTCTATCGCTTCTCCTATACTCAGGGTGTCTTCGTCTCCACTCTCATCATCACCACTTGTTGTGACCTTTTCACACATCACCCCATTCGCAGATGGGGACCCCCTAATTTTTGCTCTGTTCCCGTCGTTTGGATTTGGTTTTCCCACTGTCTCTCTCTCTTTTCTCTCTGTCTTTCTGGGGTGTGCCCGTCTTTGTGCATAAACTGAAATTTTGGCTAGGTCTGCAAAAGTAGGGTTTGTGCTTTTCATGCCAATTTGAGGTCAATTTGAGTTGGTTAATTGCATTCTAACTACTGCATCATGATTAGAACACTTCAAACTACTTGCCTGCAAATTTTGAGCTGAAACGAACAACTTGCTATTTTTAGCAGCCCAGGCTTCAGGAGCCATTTCTAGGGTTTGCATGCAGGGTTTTTCGATGCATGTCTGGATACTCTTTTTGGGTTTTTCGAGACCTTCGCGATGATATAACATGCAAACCAAGATGCTGACTTTCAACAATTCAGGATTTAGAGGCTATTTTTAGGGTTTGCATGCTGGATTTTTCAGCGCATGTTAGGATATTCTCTCTGGGTTTTTCGAGAGCTACGCAACGAGGTAACATGCAAGTGGAGTTGATCACTTTTCAGGGACTTGATATTTCTAGCCAATGCTCGCATGTTGGTCATTTTTTTGGGTTTTTCTGGGTTTTTTGAAATCTCTCGGGCAGTGTGACATGCAAACTCATTTAGCAGCTAATTGGCCACTTTTCTAGACACTTACTATTTTTAGCAAGATCACTTTGGCAGCTTCCCAACACTTTAGAATCATGAACATAGCAACATGCAACAAAAACGGGGACAAACGAAGATCTTTTAAGCAACATGCAAGTTAGATTATGGTTTCCAGCTTCGGAACCCAAAATGAAGGGTCAAACGCCAGAATCTTCGAAAAATGATGTATCCTGTTGCGATCAGCGTCTTTCAAGCAATCCACTGGTAAAATTTGAAGGCAATCTGAGCACATACTATTTATAGTAAGTCACTTCTGAAACAAGGCTATAAATAGCAGGTTAGCAGTAGACACTAGTGTAAACAGGCCAAACAGGTTGCGAGGACCCTACAGAGGAAATTCCAAGTCAAACGGAGTTGCAGAGGTTTTAAAATCAGGCACTTACTATTTTTAGCAGATCCATGCAGAGGAATTAAGGTTTCCTAAAAAGTAGGGTGAAATGCGAAAGTCACCTAGAGGTAGTATCCCATCATGATCAACATCTTTCAGGCAATCAACTTGTGAAATTTGAGCTTGTTTTGAGCACTTACTATTTTTAGTAAGTCACTAAAAATAGCAGGTGCATGCAAACAACAGGTGCCAGGAGGTCAGTCACGCCACGGAAGTCATTGAGAATGAAAATCAATTCTTGAAGAGCTTGAAATCAACTTAAAACATGAAGAGTACAAAACTTTCTAAGAATAGAAAGCTAGGGCAAGCTGAAG
>VDFB02039447.1:0-11539 GCA_007258455.2 Sequoia sempervirens
CTCTCTCTCATCTCTCCCTAAAACATCTATAAATTATTCATTATTTAAGGTGTAAGGTGTACATGCGCATTGTTCTAGCTATTAAATCTACTAAGTTTTACCCACATGTAATTGATAATGCATCTAATGTAAAGAAATCATTTTTTTCTTTCTATTCAATAATAAATGCATCATTTGAATTATAAATCTATCCAAACTTTTCCATTGCATAATCAAAGAATCATTCCAATAATATAAGTATGATTTAACTTTACATAATTATATTCAAGATAAAATTTCAAATTACAATTTCCATATAGATAGACACACGATTACATATATTGCTTCAACAAGATTACAAGAACTAGAAATTCAAATGGTCTAGAATTTACTTCTCGAAAATCTTGGCTACCAACTACATGAGGAGAAGCATCACTG
Source organism: Sequoia sempervirens (assembly GCA_007258455.2). Classification (NCBI taxonomy): domain Eukaryota; kingdom Viridiplantae; phylum Streptophyta; class Pinopsida; order Cupressales; family Cupressaceae; genus Sequoia; species Sequoia sempervirens. The sequence continues at coordinate 418 of VDFB02039447.1, forward strand.
AAGCACTTTTTTACCAACCATAGACTAACTAAGGTTTCCCACACATTTACCAAACTTGGGAAGATGACCCTCCCTTCAACCAAGAGATTGGTTTAGCAACCTTGTCCTTTAAATAGCATTTTCTGAGCATAGTGATGTTTCCTACAAATCTAGAGCTACCATAATGTCTACTACCTCATATATGGTTACCCTAGCCTAGAATGTAAATTTGATCACATGGTGAATTGATAGTGTAGATAGTGGCTACCTACACTACTTTTACCAAAGATTCATCACCTAGTAACTTCAATTGAGGTCACCTATTTCACCACATTTAATTGATCGATTTGTATTGACCATTAGTATTCTATTATAAGGTTATCCCCTTTCTCATGGATTTATCCTAATAGGAATAACATTCCCATTAATTATATCTAAATGACTTTCTATAAGATCCACAATAAAAATTTGTCTTATGCTACGCACCTAGAGTATTCTCAAACTACATATAGTACTGACATTCTATGAATAGTATAAATAATATAATTTCATATAATAACCCCTTTTTAGCATAATAACTATATACATTTAAACCCAAAAGAAAGGTTTTTCAACACAAGAAACAATCATAGATCTTTCAAAAGACTTGCAAGCATCAAACACACATAAAATACAATATTTCCAACATGACAACATAATAAACAATATTTTCAACATAATAATAAGGGAGTAGAAACCAAAATTCCTTTTTAAAGCTCCAACTAAATAATCTTCCCTCCTAGATTATTGGTTCAAGATCACTTGCAACTTCCACTAAGTTCCACTAAGAAAAACCAAAAATCCTCTATTGGCTTCTCTTAAATCTCTTAATAAAACCAATATAAATAATAAGAAACTCTCTCTATCTCACAATTCTCAATTCACCCTCACATAAATTGCAGAAATATAACACAAGGAAAATCAGATTGGTAAGTGTAAAAATTGGTACAATGAGTGCCTCTATTTATACTAATTAGTGAGCAACTGAAGGCTATAAACAAGTTAGTATTTCTGTCACCTTTCTAACCTCATGCAATGACTCATCAAGTTAATTCACAGGTTTACAACAGATTACAGTCCTCACTATTTAAATGGTTGAGTTGACTTGATATATGGGACATCAAGCTCAAAACAAGTTTCCTAATTTGAATTCCTTTACAAAATGTTTCCAATATTGCTCTTGACTACTTGTCTAAATTCTATTTGTAGGCTTATGTGCATTTGGCAGACCTCTTATGCATTCCAAACTCTAGAAAATTTGGTACCACCTTCATATTTTTGGCACCACAATTATAGCATTGGTTTTGATAGATTCAAAAGGCTTTGAAATAGTATTAACTCCCTTCCCAATTTTTTACATAAAAACAATAAAATCCTATATGCTTGTATATTGGTTTGACTTGGTCTCACTTATCTTTATGTGTTGGATTGTATTCAATAGGCTACACTTTATCATATGTGCCATATATTTTAAGCACTTTGCTTTACAAATATTAACAATAGCAATTGCACTATGTTATGCACTTTGACGATTATATCAATAACTCTTATTTATATATTATATATAATATCATTTATATATGTATATATCTATACATATATACATATGTTTCTATTACATATTAATATATTCATTTCATAAAGTTTATCAAATACATTTAATTAATAAACATATATATATATATAGAATATATATATATACACGATTATTTATTAATATACATATACTACACACACACACACATATATATGCATAAAACCATTTCAATATCTTTATAAAAACACTTATACACACAATTCGATCGATTGACATATATACATGGTATGTATATATACATACATATATATGTCACCTTAGTCCAATCGATATTCCCATGCATATAGGTAATCCATCCACAATATATATACTACATATGTATATGTAGTATATGTGTGTGTGTGTGTGTAAAACCATTTCAATATCTTTATAAAAACAATTATACACATAATTCCATTGATTGGCATATATACATGGTATGCATATATACATACATATATATGTCACCTTAGTCCAATCGGTATTCCCATGCATATGGGTAATCCATCCACGAGCATGCATAGGTATGTCTACCTATGGATACTCATGTACATACTCACTCACATGTATGAGTTAACGTTCGATAGAAATGTACATATATACATATATATACATAAAATGCAGATATCTCATCCATATAACAATAAACACAGAAACAAGGATTTCCACTTAACATTAAGACCTCATTTCAAACATTCATACATCAAGATTACAAATCAATATAAATATATACAACTAGACTAAAGATCATTTACCATCTACCCAACTACCTTGACTCAACTAAGACCAACTAGGGTGTGAGTGTGTTAATGCTCGGTAAGGTGGAATTAAGGGTTACTAGACTAGGTTCTTCTCTTGAGTGAGAATCCCCCTCTCTTCCAGAGGCTTGAACCTATTCCTTCTTTCAACCTAGTTCACCATTGAACACTAGGAAATAGGATGTTCCACCTTTTGGGAGATGGAACTAAGGTTTAGGACCTATTTCACTCTTGGTTCATTCAAGGAAACCTTAGAGAACTCAATCTAATGGTTCAATTGAGATAAGGGAGTTTATATAAGGTCTCCTTGGGTGTGATTAAAGGAAAAAAGGGTGGTTCACCACTAAGCAAAGGTTTAGAAAGAAGCAAATTTAAATGATATGCAAACCTAACTATGTAACCTATAATATGAAACTAAAAATTAGAATAATGAACTGAGAATGAATAGAGGGGCACTTAGAAAACTAAATATTCCTAAAACAAGGTTTGCAATCCTAAAATTGTGAATTTTGATGCACACTAGGAATCATACACCAGTTGGGGTGATTTAGTCCTAGTTTAGGGTTTTAAGCTAGATCCAAAATTTGTAACTAGTAAACCAGGATCTACAATTTTTTTTTGAAAACTAGTATACTCAGACTCATATGCCCAAGGTGGTGATTTATTCCCAATATCAGGGTTTTGCTAAAACTCTGGTATCCTCTAGTGATCTCTTGTAACTTTACTCCTCTTTGATATCCATGTTTGAAACTCTAAATTATGGCCTATAGGCGACTTTCCATGAAGATGACAACTTTGTGACAACTTTGACAACTTTCTTCAATATTACAACTTAGTCTTCAAAGTATCTTCAAGTCCAAAACACCTAGATCTGCAATCACACATGTAGAGAAGAGAAAAGTGTTGTTTTGTTAGTGGATAGGGGTTTTCCTTGGTCAAACCCCATTTTTGTAATCAAACCTTGAAATAAAATGAAATAGAATGAAGGAATGATGAATGAACAAATATTCTATGTTGTAACTCACCAAACCCTTGAATACAAGGCTGCAATCTTGTATGAAATGACTACCATGAATGTATATCTTGACTCCTGATTGTATGGTATGGATCTTGACTTGAATGCTTGCTTGGATCATAAGAACCTACATTACAAATGTTAGCTCAAAAAGAAAATATGATGCATGATTACTTTGATATGATGCTTGAATCTTGAATATAGCTCCAAAACACTTGATAATTAGCTATTTAAGGATCTTGAATGCTCTTGTAAACTCTTGAATTGCTCTTGATCTCATAATCTTGCTATAGGAATGCTTGTGTAAAACTTTTAGGAGAAAATATGTGAAATAACATTGTATTTATACTTGTTTATGCTAAATTTCCTGAAATTACAAAACTACAAGTTGACATCAGATCTAAGAGAATAAAATCCATCCAAGAGTTAAATTCAAAAATAGGTCCAGTTGCCGGGACTCATACACTAGTTAGGTATCCCAAAAGAGGCTGCTTGGGACACAAATTTCAAGAAATGTTAAGTTCTATGTCAACAAATTTAGGTTCAAGCCCCAAAATTTAGTGGAACCCATAGGTCCAAGGTGTCATGAGTCCTAGATCACTAAATATACGATACATAACCCAAAATCATGAATTATGATTGATCATTTGATATGTGTTAGGATTATTCTCAAAAAAATGCATTAAACAATATTGTTGATGCAAAATAGTACCAAATAAGGCATAAAAAAGCCCAATTTTAGCAAGGAGGGCCCAAACAAGTGTGAAAATGTAGCTCGGGATACATTTTTCTACACCACAACCATAATATTAGTTAGCCAAATTAATGGATTCATATACATCACATACATGTTATATACATAATATATATTTCATATATTAGGCTAGTGCATGAAGTTGCTAACTTTTGTGGCTAATTCCAATTTTTGAAAATGACATAACGCTATGCATTATAACACCCTTTGCATTGTCATTTTAAAAGAAAAAAAAGAAAAGTGAAAGTGGATCTATCTTCGTTGTTCATTTTTCTACTCATAATAAAAACCCTCATTTTCGTGCTCACATTCTAGGAGGAGGAATTCTACAAAATTCATCAACAACAATTGCTTTTTCTTTACAAAGATGGCACCACGATGATGAAGAGGTGCAGGAGGTAAGTATTGTTTGCTATTTGTTTTGAATTTCTTAGTTTCAAATTGATTTTGTTTGTTTTAGGTTATATTTGATTGTTTTTTTTTTTTAATTTGTAGGAGATGCAAATGATCCTCAAAATCCTCAAAATCCTCAACAAGAAGAGCAGGAAAATCCTCAACAACAAAATCTTCAACAAAATCAACCTCCCCCACCAATCACTCAACTCCCTCCTGGCACTCAAGAAAATTTGAGGAGTGAAATTAAGAACAACAAAAACAACTGAGATTTTATCGAGGGTTGAGGATCCAAATGCTTCAACCACCAAAAAGAATGACCCCAGAAAATTCATTGAAAGAGATGTTAAAAAATGCAGATTTACACTCCAACAAATAACTAGATGGAAAGATAGGAGGCAGGAAGCTAGGGCATATTATGTGGATAAACTATCATATAAACAAGTAAAAGATTTAAAAATTACTAAAGGTGATTTGTGCTCTTTATTCACTAACCCTAGAACACATCAAAATCTTAGCCTCAATGCGAAGAGCTTTCCTATTCATTGGTGCCACCACCAAGAGATTAGGAACCATTTTTATGATAGGTAGTACTTGGTCTTTGATTACCCACCGTGCAACAATTGTAGTCCACCAATATTTCTAGGAAACTATACAAAGGAGTTCAGACGAACAAAAATCCCAAATTATTTGACATGAGGAGTTCTAGGGAGAGGTTAATATTCGTGATAGGCCCAACAACCCATTCATGGAAGGGAGACACCGCTGAAATTCGCGATAATATTGTTAAGGTTGCCACTGCGGAAGGAGAGTGCTAACGTAGAGACATTGTAGGAAATCAACACTTTGACCCAAAGTGTCATCCATCATACTTTCCCTATTGTACAACGCCATCCAAGGGAGTCTTTGGGTGGTCGCCTTCGAACCCATGTGTGTTAATCTTGTGTGGTGACTTGTTCATATGACCCCACCAACACTCGTGAGGATGCCTCCAGGATCCATATGCACTAGGATGAAGAAGATGACACATTTTGTATCATGCATATGGCATTAATAGTCAGGTAAAAGTCATCATGTTCATTGAATTTAATTTATTAAATTTTGATTCTAAAATGCATGATTAACTAATTTAGTTTTATTATTTTAATAAAATTGCAGGGTCACAATGTTGAGACTAGATACAATGGTCCTCCACCTACTTATTTCTATAGTACACCTATCAGTGGGGTATGTAACCAGTAAAAAAATATAAATTTATTATATGTTAATAGCATTATTTTACGAATGGTATTTTAATATGTGATTTTGGATGCTGAATAGGCTAATATTGAGGTTTCAAGCAAACACCTCCTAGTGCCACGGATTCTGCCTCAAACGTACATGGAGGTAATAGAATAAAGAGAGATTAACTAATTATGAATTCTACTTAATATATTTTTATAGTTTATATTCATATTGTTGGTTACGTTGCATTACACACATCATTCAAACTCAAAGCATTAGTACTTCAAATTCCATAACTAATAACTAGATGGGGATAGATGACAAAATTTCAACTATACAATATAGTTGCTTCAGGAAAGTCAACATACAACACAATGCAATTACTTCACATGGAGGCATGTGCTTGCAAAGGTGCACCAGCACGACAAACTATGGATGCTTGGAAAAAAATATATGAAACCATAATAGTAAGCAATAGCATAGACAAGGTAGTTAGTCATGCAAAGTATCATATCAAAACACTCAATCAATAAGGGGTACATTCAACCACCGACCGTGAGAAGATCAAATTGAATAAGCAAGTAAAATTTCTTTCTCTTTTCATAAAAAATCACATTGTTTCATTTGCAAACCACAAGGAAACAACAAGCCAACTCATTTCAATACTTCTTATCATCCTCAAGATTCAAACATCTTATTTATCAACAAAAATGACTGATCCACACAAGAAACCTAATTAGAGTCACTAAACAATCCACTCTTTCATCATTCACCAAGACACCCTTCCACTCAATTTGCTTTACCTAGGAAAAATAACCAAAAACAATCTTTCATGTTACAACCTATATCCATCAGATCCTAACACACCTTTTTCATCATCAATTTATCTGAATTCAAAGAAAAAACATGATAAAGAGCTCTAAATCTTTCAATTCCTTAAACAACTCACCAAATTTTCACTTTTACCAACTAGTTCCTCAAGACCAAGATACTACAATCAACCATTTACACCTCAATCATTTCATTTGACTTCCAAGACATTACTCATATCATGTTTTTGACTGAAATAAACCTGGTTCATATCCACATAATACTAATTTATCAAATTCATAAGTTCTTATAGTCAAATTACCATTTCCACCTAGGGACATATTGCTACAACATATCAAATCATCGTGTTTGGCCTCAAGGCCTTCACCAAACCATTCACACACCTTTTATATCATCACATCGATGGTTCTATGCCAAAATAAACATTTAAATCTCTGTATTTACAAAATTACACACTTTTACAGTCTTACCACCATTTTGCTTGTAGGTCACATATCCCTTAATCAGGTGATTCCTTTCCATTCACTTTGTATATCCACATTCCCAATGTACATTCAGGAGCCTTTTTTAACACATCATAACATATCAAAAGTTCTTAGTAGCTTGTCATAAAGAAATTACCAGATTCTTTAATTGTTCACTGGAAAGGGCTACTAATTTAGGCCTAAATTACAAATAAAGTGCTCATAGTTTATCACCAAAATACCAAAGGACTAAAAATAGTCATTCATCATGTCACAAAATTGAAGAATCAAACATTTTTAGCGATAGAAAGGCTCCATAAATCACTTTTCCAAAAAATCCCTATTCTATGCACAAATCAAGCCCTACAAAGGAGGGTTTATTGCATAAGGTACTTACAAACCTTAAATACTCCTACCACCACCACAAACACCATGGAAATAGCTTTCATAAGCTTTAGAAACTCACCACCCACCTTCATGCATGCTTTTGCATTGAACACACCCTAAAACCATGCTTTCCATGAAGGAAACTTTGTATTTCCTGTATGATTCAGTAACAAGTCAGATATTTCTTGATTTCCCTATTCTTGTACACTCACAAATTGCTTAAAACATTCTAAAACCTTTTTATACATTTCAACCCATCAATCTCCTAAATCCTACAAATTTAATTTGGGATAATTGGTCAAACCTTAGAGTACATAAAACCCTTGACTGGTTAATCTGACAGACCACAAAAACCTTAGCTTTTAAATTTGATGGTAACTCTTCAAAACATCACTAGATGATTGTTAACACCCTGCATAAAGTGAACAAACAAATATATAGCTCGTGCAGGAACTGAATTCAAGAATGAAACACAATGAAAATAGGAACAAGGAACTTTATTTATTGAAAATGATTCAAGAATACAAAATTTGTTCTTTTTCCTACCTTTTACATGCTTTTATATATATTCCCAATCAGATAACTACCTTTTGAATCTCCCTCATTCAGTGAAACTACCTAAACTGCCTTGTGACTTTTAATATTCCATGCTTCTTTGCATTTTTACAATTTTTCCCATCTTTAGCAACATTTGGAAATCTATTTTTTTTTGTGACCACCTAAGGACCTTAAATACAATGAAGGTCTTTATATGACCTTTACATGAATTTACAAATGGGAATTCAATCTAGACAAAAAAATTCCTATGAGAGGCAACTAGTAACCTAGGTGCTCCTGCACCAGTTAGTAGTTTGAAAAAATGCCTTGAAGAAATGTCGTCTCATGGTGATGGAATGAAATTCCATCACCATGAGACCACATTTCTTCGAGGCATTTCTTCAAATTGCTCACCACCTTTCCTATGATACCACATTTTTCATACATGTTCACCAAATCATTTTATCAAACTACTCACTTCCTTGCAGTTGCTGCTATGGCTAAAAGCCTAAAATAGGTGCTTTCCAACAAACTATATGGATGCTTGGAAAAATATCTATCAAAGCATAATAGTAAGCAATAATACCATAGAGAAGGCAATGAACTTTTTGAAAAAATGCCTTGAAGAAAAGCAGTCTTATGGTGATGGAATGCCATGACGTGCATTTGTTTGTAATGGCATGCCATCACCACAAGACACCATTTCTTTTGAGGCATTTTTTCAAATAGTTCACTGCCTTCTCTATGCTACCATAGTTATCGTACATGTCTACAAAAGCATTTAATCAAATGGTTCAGTAGCTTGCTGCTATGGTTAAAAACCTAAAAACATGTCCTTTTGAACAAGATATGGATAGGGAAAATAGTAAGCATGATAATTAGAAATATGTAATTTAATACTTGTACTCAAAATTTTGTTCATTAGATCTCATACATTAGAATTCATGATGTGGATCGCTATTGTAACTTTTTTGTGATTGAATAATTTGTTCTTTTATTTTCGGATGTTGGTTGTGGAAACACCTCCAAATTTTACGAGGGTAATGGATATCGATGTTTCATCTACTATACAATCCCCGATGGCTTTGATAGGGGAGGTATGAGGCAAATTACTAAATTTCAATTTACATTCGTTGTTATAGATGTTAGTTCTAGTGAAAAATAAAACCATTATTGATTTGTAGTTTAATTCCTATTTGGATGGTTTATACAGGGCTTGAGCATGCCTCAACATTGACGTGCAAATATTTCCATTGTAGAGAGTGATTGTCAGATGGCCATAAGTGATTATTTTGTTAAATATATCATTTTTTATAATGTAATTTCTATATATTAATGTCTTTACTTCTTATTGTAACAGTTAAAACTTCACCAGGAGCTAAACATTAGGAGGAGTAGCAAGAGCACTCCTTGAGCGCAGCAGAAATGAGTGACGGACTTATCGGCATCAGATCGCCAAACAAAGGGAAAGAATTTATTTCCAGAGCCCTTTGTTGTATGCCTAGACATAGAAATTTTGTACATATTTTGTATTGGATATATTTGACATTATATTCCTATATGGCATTCTCATAAGCCTATATGGCTATTTTGTAACTATATTTTATACTTATATTGGCATATATTGATGTATGCGTACATGGCTATTTGGTTAATACAAATCTTTTTTATCGATGGTGTCCATATTTGCATTATAAATTCATGGTTCAATATATATGAGTTACGTGTATTCAAGTGTATACTTTACAACTTACATTTATAGTTTTTGACTTATGTGTGTTCATATGTATACTTTGTGACTTACACGTTTTCATGTGTATACCTTGTATTCGTGTATATACTTTGTATTAAGTTGTGTATACCATGTATCCATGTGTATGCTTCAAGGCATACGTGTTTGTGACTACTTGTGCTTCCCTTATACATGTACATACTTGACTTATTCACGTGTATACTTATTAATTGGTTAGCCCTAACATTGATCATTGTTGTCCTTCATGGTTTGTCTTGAATAAATTAATTGATTGATAGTAAGCAATTAAGTATCTAAAAGAAAAAAACATGTTTGCAATTGGTATTCCATGAAATGATTGATAAAAAGATTCCAATTTATATTTAATCCTTTGATTGGAACAAATGAATTAAGCAAAGGATACATAATCTTCATGTAAGACTTGCAAAACATAATATTTAGAGTAGATGAAGTAGTCAACTTCTTGACACATTATATATGTTACCGGGTTCTTCTATTTTAGCCCTGGTTCTAGTTTTGGTTTGCTCAGGTGGTGCGGGTCCTGGTTCGGTTCGCCTATGGGTTCAACCAGGGTCCTTCATTTTTGGGTCTGGTTCACCCAAGCAGAACCCAAGAGAACTCGGGCAAAACCTAGATAGAACCTAGGCAAACCAAGACAAAACCCGCATACCTAGGCATCCAAAAAAGTCTTTTTTTGAACATTTTTTTAATGTTTTATGGAGTTTGACTTTGACCCACACCCAAGGGAACCCTAAAAGTGACGTCTAAATCACTTCAAACACCTTAACTACCTCATTCTTATTCATTTGTTTTGAAAACAAGCATTTTAATTCCAAGAGGTTGAGCTTTCATTTTTGCTTGCTAGATTGAAAGCGGATTGTGACACAACTTTCTTTTTTCAAAAATTGTTCTACATCATTGAACTGAGAATTTATCACACATCTGTAGAGAAACAGAGGAATACTACAAACTAAAACACATTACACTTTTGTTCTCACTGACTTGATGTACTCTCCAACATCTCTCTTCTCTCATGTGAAGAGTTAGAATTGCTTGGCCATGCCTTTGCATCATTCAGGAAGTTTTGCTCTTTTTGACAATGTCAAAGCATGGCTGCATATAGATTAGGAAAAAGACTTTTCCTTTTAGATTAGCAATGCATGGAAGTTTTAAAAAGTATCCTTGATATTACAAAAAGATATATGTTTATACCATAGCAACAAAAATATTTTGGGGAAAAATCGGAGAAACCAAAGTATAAGATTTTTGAAAAAATCGGGAAAAAGTCTAGAAAAAATTAAAAAAAAATCAGATTTAAAAACAAAGGTAAAAAAGTAGAACAAGAGATACAATTTTTTTAAAAAGAATTTAAAGGCATTTCCATACCATAGAGATATAAAGAGAAAATAAAA
>VDFB02039450.1:0-38023 GCA_007258455.2 Sequoia sempervirens
ACCTGTAATTCAAGCTTTTGCAATAATGCATAGAGAAATATGAACTCAACAAATGGATTATCAAATTCTTTCCTTATTCCTCCTTTTAAAGGCTCAGCTAAGACTTCTAGAAGAATCCAATTGTAACCACCTCCAGCTTCTAGAAGAGCACTTTATTAAATAAAGTGACATGACAACATTTAATAAAAGTGACTCATAATTATTTTATTACTTTTATCTGTCACTTTAATTAAATTAATTAAATAAAGTTATCTTTTTGATATTTATTTAAAATAGACAACTTTAAAATAATTAATTTAATTATTATTCCATTATAACTCCATTATTTAGCTTATGGGAATAAAATAAGCTAAATATTAATACCTGCCATGACTCAGGGAAAATGGGGACATTACACTTGCATATCAAATATAATTATTATTTCATAAAAGGGTCTTTTGGAGAAAAAAAAAGGTTATTTTATTTAAAGTGAATTTAAAAATATATCCTCTAGAAAGTTCAGCGGAAAAAAAGTATAAAAGGAGATTTAGAGAGCTCATTTGGATATGCAAATTATTTTATTCCTCTTGTGAAACCCTTGTGGTTCTGTGGGATTGAACATGGTTCATCCCAGCCTTCTTGAGGACGAAAACTCTCTGAGAAAATTAGCCACAGTGGTGAGAGATCCTCCCTAGTTAATACTATGCGATTCATTCAGAGTCACAGTTTGTGTTGGAAAGGTTTGCTGATAGATTTTCTTTAGAATCTACACTTGAGAACATATGGAATGGCAGCTTGTTATGGAGGTTTCTTTGGGGGGCGATTGTGTTGGTAAAAGACATGATTTGGATGGTTGAGCTTGGCTGCTGCTGTTCTTGCATGTTCAGTGCCTTGTGAGAGGACGTTGGAGGTGGAAAGGGTTGAGATGCAGCTGATAGGGAAAATTTTACTGCATATGGGAGGTCGTAGCAGTCATAAAGGATGGCATGTGGCATTTAGAAGGTGAACTGCTCCATTTTTTGAAGACTATATTGAAAGGTGAGATCTGGGCGTTGTCATTGGTGGAGTCTACAGGAAGATTTCTGAGTTTCACCAGCTACAGATTTCATTCATGAAGCTACAGCAGTTGAACATTGCTGTTTGGAGAGGACTGAAGTTGTGTACAAGTAGATATACTCATAGTCTCATCTACAACACTCTTATCTCAAGCTACAACAGCATATATTTGTGTGACAACAGTATAATATCACTGTGGGTCATTTTCTTTGGCATTGTAACACTGCTGTTGTAATCAGAACTTTGTAACAGCAAGCATATCAATTGATGACCAATATAATGCTGGAGGTTGAGGTTAGATTGTCATTATCTATTAGATTCCTTTGTGCATTTATATGTTTGACAAAATGCTAATTCATTTCCTTTGGTAATATTATGCAAACCTGGTTGGAATACATTTCTATATGCATGTTTAACTTTCTGAAAACAAAGCACATTGAAATACATTGAAACCAACAAAAGGAAAAGTGTTTGACAAAATGCTTGCATGATAGAAGATATGAAACTTTATGGGTGTTGGAAAAAAAAAATTGGTTTCAATTTGGGGGTGGCCATTACGTAGTCTGTGGTTGGGGATTTCACAAGGATCTCACAGGTATGCAAAAGCGATGAACTAAGAGGTAGATTTTGTTTGACTGCTGAGGAAGAAAGTAATGAAGCGACGGCATTTTCCTCTAAGGCAAGTAAGAGGAAACGATGCCGAGGAATCATGATAAAGTACAAAAGGTGGATCTCGTAATTTCGGCGGAAGAATGGCGGAGGAACGGATAGAAACAAAGGGGAGACTATGATAAAAATAATGTCCAATGCTTTCATTGCAATAAGTTTGGACACTATGCATCCGAATGTTGGAGTAAACAAGCTGAAACATAAAAAAGAAATGCTCATAGTATTGTTGAAAATAAACAAAATTTGTTTATGTCTTGCTTTAATGCAAATGCTAGTGAAAATAATGTATGGTATATTGATTCTGGATGTTCTTCACATATGACATCTAATGAGCATTTATTTGTCAATTTGGATGAAAAACATCAAAGTACAGTAGTACTAGGAGATAATCAATCCCATGGAAGCAAAGGTAAAGGTACAATTGCAGTTACAACAGAATATGGTGAAGTTAAACATATCAATGAAACACTATTGGTTCTAGCACTCAAAAAGAATTTGTTGTTCGTTGGACAAATGCTAGAAAAAAATTATCAAGTGACTTTTGATGAGAATGAGTGCATAATGAGAGACAAGTTAAAAATGAATGCGATTGTTGCAAGAGAAAAGATGGCAGGTGATAGGATGTTTCCTCTTCATTTCACTCATGGAAACCAAGCATTAAGGTCTAGTGAAATGAATGAAAGTAAAATTTGGCACCAAAGATATGGTCACCTCAGTTTTAGTGGGTTAATCTTACTCAAGAGATTCAAAATGGTTGAAGGTCTACCTTTCATTGAAAATACAAAAGAAGTGTGTGAAGAATGTGTTGTCGGCAAACAACACAGAGTTAGCTTTCCAATTGGTAAATCCAGTAGAGCTAAGCAGCATCTTGAGATAATCCATACGGATTTGTGTGGTCCTATGGAAACACCTTCTTTGAATAAATCTAAGTATTTTCTAACCTTCATTGATGATTACTCAAGAAAAACTTGGGTATATTGTTTGGTTTCAAAATCAGAAGTGTTTGACAAATTTGTAGAATTCAAGAAGTTGGTTGAGAAACAAAGTGGTAAGTACATCAAAGTGATAAGGTCGGACAATGGAGGTGAATACAAATCAAATCATTTTCTAGATTTTTGCAAAAATCATGGAATCAAGAGAGAGTTCACTACTTCCTACACTCCACAACAAAATGGAGTTGCTGAAAGGAAGAATAGGACAATTGTTGAAATGGCAAGGAGCATGATGAAAGAGAAGAATTTAGATAAAATTTATTGGGCAGAAGCAATATGCACAACAGTGTATCTTCTAAATAGAAGTCCTATAAAAGCAGTTAAAGGAATGACTCCTGAACAAGCATGGTCTGGGGTAAAGCCAAGTGTTAATCACTTGAGAGTATTTGGTTGTGTTGCTTATGCACACATACCAAAAGAAAAAAGGTCTAAGTTAGATGATAAAGGCCTAAAATGTATTTTTATTGGGTATGGATCTGAAAATAAAGCATATAGATTGTATGACCCAACAGGAAAGAAGCTTGTTATAAGTAGAGATGTGGTATTCAATGAAGCAGCAAAATATAGCAAGGAAAATGAAACAAAGGGAAAAGAGATAATGATTGATGAAGTTGAAGAAGGAGAAGAAGAAGAAAATGAACCTGAGTCTTCTAGTATAGGAGCAAGAAGGTATCAAAAATATCAAAGAAGAGCATAAAAGAATCATCCATCAACTCTTATGTTGGATTCAAATTTTGAGAAAATGACAACAAGATCACAAGCAAAAGTGAATTATGCTTTGATGACTCAAATCATGGAAAGTAATGAACCAAAAAAATTTGAACAAGCTCAAGAAAAAGAAGAGTGGGTTGAAGCAATGCATAGTGAGATAGAAACAATTGAAAGGAATGACACATGGGATTTGGTTCAGCTACCTCCTGGTAAGGAAATTGTTGGTACGAGATGGGTGTATAAAACTAAGTATAAATCTGATGGAAGCATTGATAAGCATAAGGCTAGATTGGTAGCCAAAGGATACACTCAACAGGAAGGTATTGATTACACTGAAACATTTGCACCTGTAGCACGCATGGATACTATCAAATTGGTTTTGGCTTTGGCAGCTCAGCAGAGTTGGATAGTTTATCAAATGGATGTAAAGAGTGCTTTTTTGAATGGATATATTGATGAGGAAGTGTATGTTTCTCAACATAGAGGTTTTGAAATAACCTCTAAAGAGCATTATGTTTACAAATTAAAGAAGGCCTTGTATGGTCTTAAGCAAGCACCAAGAGCATGGTATTCAAGGATAGATTCATATCTACAACAAAAAGGTTTTCTAAGAAGTCAGTCATATCCAAATCTTTATATTAGGAGCTCAAATAAGGATATTTTTATCTTAGTTCTCTATGTTGATGATCTTATCTATACTGGAAAAAATTCAGCTTTATTTGTAGAGTTAAGAGCAGCCCTGTGATTGTTGAATTTGAAATGACAAATTTGGGAAAAATGCACTACTTTCTTGGTATAGAAGTATGGAAAAATAAAAATGAAATATTCATGGCTTAGAAAAAAATATGCTTCAAATATCCTACAAAAAGAATTCAAATGAGAGTTTTGCAAACCAATTACAACACCCATTGAATGTAATGTCCACTACCAGTTTTCCCTAGAGTTTGCTTGTAGATTAGGTTTAGGGTTTCTTCTTTCAAAGGAATGTTCTCTCTAATGAAATAATCCTGGATTGGAATCTATATTCACCATATTAACAACATATCTGTTAGCATTAATATCTAAATATCCGAATATAATCAAAATCATAAATGCAATTAGGAAGACATATGAGGAGTGCCATGGGTGGATCCGCCCTGAAGCCCTCATGCCAAGCTCAAGAGGTTGTTCATCACAATCCTTCTTGTCTAGGGCTTAGTACCTGCATACTCCACTCATGGCAACACCTCGGAAGACACTCGTCCTATTAAGAGAGAAGAACCATAGATTTCAAGTGACCTAAGGCCTACCACCTCCTCTTGCCCAATCCCGTATCTCGGGCCTAAGGGGCAAAGACCTAGTTGGGAGACCTAGGTGGGACCCCCATCTTTCTATAACCCAATCCCCAGTCAAGGGCCTAAGGGGCTGCAAGGCCCAATCCCTTGTCTAGGGCCTAAGGAGCTGAAAGTGGGGTTTTTAGGCAATCCACTTCACCCATGTTTCGCCCATCCTAATAGGTTTACAAGCACATAGCAGACAATCTTTACACAATCAGATATATTTGCATTCATCCAAGATTTATTTCAGGCCTATAATCAAATATATCTTCAGTTATCAATGGTTCTTAATGACTTTAGTGCTACATTTGTTGCTTCACTTTGGTCTTAATTAAATGTTTATTTGTATTGCTTTAATAAGCCCATTTCTTCCCTTTGTCTTATGTGATGGTGTTGTAGTCTAATATATTTATTATTATACAGCTTTGTAATATATTTATTATTATTTTATGTATACATATTTTTTATAATATATGTTTACTTTTATATAAGCTTTGTATATATAATTATTATTATATTATAATATTTGTATTTATATTTTTAATCTTTATTTTGTTATTTATTTTACTTATTCATTTGTATTTCAATGCTTTTATATTTAGTGTATTTTTGATGTTTTTCTATTTGTATTTTAGTATTTCGTATAATCATTAAAATAAATTACCCATGTATTTACAATCTTTGATGTATAATGATTATAATATTTAGATATTTATATTTTGGTAATTACAATATTATTTTTATTATTTATAATTATAAGATTGTCTTTGATAACTATAATCATAGTAATATTAAAAATAGTTAATGTTTTTAATGTGTATCTTGTTTATCTTGTTTTGATGTTTATATCTCATTGCTACAATTTAGGAGATGACCTATTGAAGTTGGACTTAAGTTGTCTAACTTAGATTTGTCATATCCAATGGACCCAACAGTATACAAACAATTGATTGGAAGTTTGATCTACTTAACTACTACTCGACCAAATATCACATATGCAGTGAGCTTGGTATCTAGGTTCATGTCAGAACCTAAGAAAACACATTAGAGTGCAGCTAAGATGATTCTTGGATATGTCAAAGGGGCATTGAGTTATGGTCTCAAATTTCAGCATTAAGAGGATAGCGAGTTGGTTGGCTATACATATTTCAATTTGGCAGGCACCAAAGATGACCAAAAGTCTACTTCTAATTATGCTTTCAGTCTTGGTTTAGCAATATTCTCTTGGAAGTCCAAGAAACAACCATCTGACTTTCTATAGCAAAGGTTGAATATAAAGTTGCAACATCAACAGTTTTCCAAACTGTGTGGTTGAGAAGACTACTAGAGGATTTACATGTAATACAAAATGGACCTACCTTGTTGTATAGTGACAACAAGAGTGCTAACCAAATGACTAATAATCTAGTATTTCATAGCAAGACCAAGCATATTGAGATTCAACATCACTATATTAGAGAATAGGTTCAACATGGATTGATTGAGATTGTGTATTGTAGTACAGAAGATCAGCTAGCACATATTTTCACAAAGATTCTAGCTTGTGAAAGCTTCCAAAAACTCAGAGATCTACTTCATGTTCTTCCCAATGATCATTATGGGGGAGAATGACAACAATAATTCCCATTGGAGCAACTTTATTGACTTTACAATCTATCATAAATAATATTGTTGTGATAATAAATATTGTAGTTGGGTTATTGATGAATATGGTTGTGTTCCATAATCTCACCTCTCTTTTGAATATCTATTTAATAGATGCCTTGCCTCTCATTTCAACAAGGAAATTTGGGGCTTTTGCATATTTGTTTGTTTTGTGATCAATAGACCACTATTCTTGTTTATTTTCCTTCATAACCCTTCTAAGAATTAATTCTATTATTGTATCTCATAATCAAGGAATCCTAACATTTATATTTGTCTACCTCGAAAAAAAAGTGTAATGGCCAAATATTTTCTAGAAAGAGAGCCAATCTTATAATCTAAAATCTCTACCAAAATTTATTGAGTTATGTGATCTATATTAAAAAAGAAAGTTTGATTTCTATTTTTCCTATTTTTCCACACTTTCTCCTAAAGCTTTGTAGTAGTCATCCAAGGTATTCCTTATCAACTATGTCTTTCTCTTGTAGGTGACACTAAAGATTAGGGTAACATCAACAAATTTTGATGAGTAATAAGACTTACAATTGGAGCAATGTCAATTCCTCTCCATTTTTTCCTTTGTCTTTTTCCCTAAATATATCTTCCTAGTTCCTTTTTCCATTTTAATAAAAAAAATTAAGATAAAGGGCCTGCCAACCTTAAGCCACAAGAGGATCCAAACAAACCCCAAGGGTCTCCATTAACTAAGATCATAAATCTTGGTATTGAAATACAATAGCCAATCCAAATGCACCAATCTTTATTAAATCCAAATTTCTCCAAGAATCTTAAAAGGAAACTTTGCTTGACATGGTCATATACTTTATTTTATAGCTATTTTAACCAACATCATTTTTCCTTTCCATTTCTAGAGTGTATGTATAGCTTCATAAGCAATGATTATTCCATTTGTGATGGATTGCCTTGGAGTGAATCCACCTTGTTCTTCTAAAATTATGTTTGGATTTATTCCTTTTAATTTGTTAGATATCGCATTATAAATTATTTTCTAAATTATTTTGCATAAAGAAGTGGGCCTAATATTATCCAATGATTTTGTAGTACTTTTCTTCTATAATAGTGCAATAAAGGTGTTATCTTAACCATTGAGAACTATTTTTTATTTTTGGATTTGTCTATCACATCCAAGAGATTCATGCAAATGATATCCTTACATTGTTGAAAAAAAACTTGCTAACAATCCATCTAAATTCGAGCCTTGTTAGGCGCTAGCTAAAAAGTGGCAGTTTTTATCTCCTCTAAAGAGGAGGACCTCATGATGGAATTGTTTTGTTCCTAATACCATGTTAGGAATGCTGTCCAAAAACTTTAAAATTAAAGCTTCATGTTAATATCGCTAATATTCAATCATATAATTATTTTAAGGATTTTTTTTATACATCTATTATTTTATTTATCAAAGTGCATAGCTATTCCATCATGAGGTCCTTCTCTTTAGAGAGATAAAAACTGCCACTTTGCTAGTGCCTAACAATCCATCTAAATTGAGCCTTGTTAGGCACTAGCTAAAAAGTGGCAGTTTTATCTCCCTCTTAAAGAGAAGGACCTCATGATGGAATTGTTTCGTTCCTGATACCATGTTAGAATGCTGTCCAAAAATCCTTAAAAATTGCTTCATGTTAATATCACTAATATTCAATCATATAATTATTTTAAGGATTTTAATACATCTATTATTTTATTTTATCAAAATGCATAGCTATTTACTATTTTATTTACTAGAATTAGTATGTCAACTCTTTAATAAATTTTGTTAACATACTCATTGTGATTACACTTAACCTTTTATTATTACTGTAATTGATATTTTAACATATAAATAATTGTCAAAGATAAAAATAAAAATAATAATATTACATGTTCAGAAAATAATAATTTTACATATTTACAACAACAAAAACAGCACTTTTCAATAGGTATAGTAACCAACAATCGAACAAATATTTTAAAATTAGAATTAAATTTTTACTAATTGTTATTTTTCCATCTCTACACGTGTTATAAATTTGTTTTATAAATAACATTGAGTAATGACTGTGGACGTTAAAATGAGAATGAGTATTGCGTACAGTCATGGAAAGTGCATGAAATCAGTCGGCAACATGAAAAGTTAATGACATTTCTATACGAGAAGAGAAGATAGATGATACGTGAAAAAACAGAAAGAAATCATGGAGAAGGCGTGACAAGTATCAAAGTAGCCAATAATATGAAGAGAGGTAAAATAACTGTATTCTGCGGTTCATGCTTTTGATACTTTTATTTATTTTACCTCTTCCTTGAGATGGATTATAAATAGTAAATTGAAATATATGGTAGTGCATAAGATGCTCTCTCCCACAAATATACTTCCAGCAATGGAGAGATCAAGTATTTGTCGAAACGACTTGATTTTAAATTTCTCATGTGAAATATTGTTTGATTAAATTAGAATGGAAGGAATTGGAAAGAAAAGATTTTGATTGCATGTGGGAAAAGCTTGTGGAATGCATTTTCTTTTAAAACAATTCATCCTCTGTGCTCACTTGGACTGTTCCTCATTTTGGTGTTGAAGATCTTCTTCTGGGCAGAACGAGTGTATGCACTCGCTGCCATAATCTCTCTGTAACGACCTCCACTCTCTTTTTCCTTCAGGTTAAGAATAGTGAGTTGGAGATTATTTGGCTATTGTTAGACTTTGAGGGAAGTGGGATGTATACTTTGAAGATCTTCTTCTGGGCAGAACGAGCGTATGCACTCGCTGCATTGGTATGTAGATGTAACGCTCCAATCTTTATTGTCTATGTAACGCATCTGACATCTCCATAATCTCTCTGTAACGACCTCCACTCTCTTTTTACTTCAGGTTAAGAATAGTGAGTTCGCATCTGACAGCTCCATAATCTCTCTGTAACGACCTCCACTCTCTTTTTACTTCAGGTTAAGAATAGTGAGTTCGCATCTGACAGCTCCATAATCTCTCTGTAACGACCTCCACTCTCTTTTTCCTTCAGGTTAAGAATAGTGAGTTGGAGGTTATTCATTATCTGGCTATTGTTAGACTTTGAGGGAAGTGGGATGTATACTGTTGTAGGATGAATATATTGCTGATATGCTGTAGCAGAGATTATTGATTTTTGGATTTAATAGAAACAGAGCTATCCCCTGCTCTGATGTGGATATAGCCTTTTGGTGAACCATGTTGGTTCTTCTTTCTTGCATCTCTTCTGCTGCCTGAAACTAAATAAGCTACTATTCAGTCCAGTTTCTCTGAGAGTATGTACATAAATAAGAGAGAAATTGTCAGAAGATCTTATTTGGGTGTTTTCAGTAAGACCTCTGTAGTTTTGTAAAACAGAGTAAGGATCATGAAATACTGAATTTTCAGTTTTGCGGTTTTTAAATCTTATGAAGATTGGTTTCTTACATCAGGGTTTTCTTCAGAAGCTTTTCACAAATAATAATGGTGACTGTGGAGGCTTAAAATCTTTAGTTGTTCAGAAACTCTTAAAACAGAGCATGAATAACTCTTGATCAGTAAAAGGTAGTTTGGTTTTAAAGGCATAGCTTTTGTGTCTTTCTATTGGAGTAAGATTTTATTAAGTAATATAAAAGTTGGGCTTTTCTCAGATCCTTCACTGTGCAATTTTTTCTTTAATTTTATTTTTTTAAATAAAAATAACATAATTGACCTTGGTAATATTCTCTACTTTATTATTTGGTATAGTTTTATAAAAAAAAACTAATATAAATTAGGATTACTCTTTTTTAAATGAGTTTATCACTTTTCAAAGTGAATGAATAAAATAAAATATTTTATAATTTTTCATTGAATAATGAGAGTTATTTTGGGGCTCTCATGTAAAAAGTAAATCTTAAAAAATATAGTTTCAAATGACATTACAGCACGTGATAGATATAGGATTAGTGTAGAATTTTTAAAAATTAAAAATCTTGTTAAATCTTATGAAAATGAGAAAAGTTGTAATGAAAACAATGTTGGATTAAAAATAATGAAAAAAATGGGTTATAAAGGTAAAGGATTGGGCAAGAATGAGCAAGGAATGGAAGAGCCAATAGAACCAGTTATGAAGCAAAAACATGAAGGAATTGGGTATGTAATAGGCAAAGGAAATAATGTAGGATCAAGTAAATTTGTTCGAGAAACACAAAATATTCAATGTTCTTATTGTAGCAGGAAAGGGCATACAAAAGATGAATGCTGGAACTTACATCCTTGCAGTATATGTGGTTTAGGAAATCATTGTGAAAAAATGTGTTGGAATAAAAATTGGAAAAGTAAACCTATGACAAGATGTATGCAAATGGATTGTGGATGGAATTATGGATCAAGTTGGAAAAAGATTACAAACATGTTGAAAATTTTGTATACATGTTCTTATGTCAAAGATGATAGGAATCAAGCACATTTTGTTGGTCTTGTAAGACATCATGAAAAATGGAAAGCTATAGATAACAAGAAGACTTCCAATTTGAAGTTCTGATAATCAAGGTTTGAATGACGGCCGCAGCAGTGGGACAAGTTGGTAAAGACTTGTAAAGAGATCCGCAGATCGGGAAAAAGCTTTGAATACATGATTGACCAAGTCTACAAACTTCAAAGACAAAATTTGCGAAATGTAAATATTGATGTAATAAGTAGTAGAAATTAGGGGGGAGTGTTGGAGCATTGTAATTTCCACTGGTATTGTATAGCAGTCTCTTGTAATGTAATAAACAAAGTGTATTGTGATGTATTGGAATCTTCCAGAAGCCTCATGATCGCCAACAAACTCTATAAAAGAGGACCAATGTAAATCATTTAGCAATCAATACAAGTCAGTTTGTGCAGCAGCACGGTTCTGCAAAAAGTGTTTAAGAGTTTTGCCTCTGCCCACTCACACAAAACATCCTGGAAATTGAACTCTTGTGTTGGTAGGCATTAATTTCTACCAACAAATAAACAAGATTGTCAAACATGCATTTAAGATGGAAAACTTCTCGCTCTCCATTCCAGACACTTCTCCCACCAATTTCCACCGACTAATTTTAAGCATGTGTTTTGTGACTGTAATAGGTTCTGGAGAATTCCTAAGCCCTTTATAAAAAGAGGCAGATGTAAACGTTTAGTAGGCAATAAAAATCAATTCCTTTTCTGTGCCGTAGCACATTGGTCTGGTGTTTATTTTTCATTCCTCTGCCCACCTACAAGTGGTATCAGAGCCAGGTGAATTTGAGGAGGAAATTCTGTCACCATTTGTAACAGACGTCACGAGGAAGTTAAGCAAAATTTTGGAGGTGATCCTGTGACAGATGTCAAGAGCCAAATTAAGGAGGAGATCTCGTCACCATTTGTGAAAGACTAAGTTTGAAACATCATCGAATTGGCATCAAGGAAGTGTACAGATCAGAGAATTGCTGCTCAAAACAAAGAGGAAAAGAAATTGCAGAGAATCCCTAAGGTGTCGCAGCACTTGAATCGACTACTGTTGAAGGCAAGTTTGTTTGAAGCATTGCTGTCCTATAAAGATCGCAGTCGCAGAAAAATAAGGAGTTCGTAGATTATGGAATTGCAAATAGAACCACAGAAGGCATCGCTGTTGTTGCAAGGAGCTTGAGTAGCCTCAACCGCAGACCAAGAATATTTCTAGTCAACAAAGGAGGATTGGCAGAAAATCATTTGAAGGCCGCAGCCATAAAGGAGTGTTAGAAATAGATCAAAATTGCAAGCATAATTTGAGTGTGCCGCAGCTCTTGCCATTGGAATTGCAGATCAGCTAAAGGGAATTACAGAAGCACAGCCGCAGCTGTTGAGGAGAAAGAAGTGAAGAAATATACTGTTTTAAGGGTATGGCATCTGGTAACTTTCAATATCTTATTCCAATATTTTCTGACAAGAATTATGATAATTGGGGTTTTAGAATGAAGTCGACATTTGATTCATATGAGTTATCAGACATAGTTAGAAATGGTTATACTGAATTACAAGACGAGTCTACTTTGAGTGCTGATTAAAAAAAAAGCTTCATGAAAATAGGCAAAAGAACATGGGACATCCTAAAGACGGCATATCAAGGTACTAGTAAGGTAAAAATTGCCAAAAATCTGAGTCAATAGATCAATTTACATTTCATGTTATGGATTTGGTTAATCAAATAAGGTAGAATGGTGATGAGCTAACAGATCAAAAGGTTGTAGAAAAGGTTTTAAGAAGTCTATCTAGAAAATTTGATGCAATTGTTGTGGTAATTGAGGAATCTAAGGATTTGACTACATATTCTATGGATGAGTTGGTTGGTTCCTTGAAAAATTATGAAGACAGGTTGAACAGAAATGATAATACCTCGTTGGAGCATGCATTCAAAACACAAATGACATTTGGCAAAGGCAGAGGAATAGGAAACTCAAGATTTAGAGGAAGAGGAAGAGGCAATTTTCAAAGAGATGAAAGAAGAAGTCCTGATCCAAGAGGAGGAAGAAATCAAAGCTTCACTTCTAGAGAACAGTCATCACAAATGTTTGATAGATCTAATGTTCAATGCTATTAGAGCAAGAAGTATGGACACTTCGCAGATGAATGTCAAAGAAGCAAGCAGATATAGAGAAACAAAATGCAAATTTTTCTGAGTGTAGTCTATAGTCCAGAGACATTGTTCTAGATATTACTTTATTCGAGAGTTGGTCAACCATAGAGATATCATTCTACAGTTTTGAGATCAAAGGAGCAGCTTGCAGATTTTTTCAAAGACATTAACAATTTGAGTATAAGAGATTAATTTTGGACATTGTAAATTTTGATGTAATTAGTGGTAGAAATTAGAGGAGTGTTAGTAGGCATTAATTTCTACCAACAAATAAATAAGATTGTCAAACATGCATTTAAGATGGAAACTTCTTCCTCTCCATTCCAAGCACTTCTCCCACCAACTTCCACCGACTAATTTTATGCATGTGTTTTGTGACTGTAATAGGTTCTCGAGAATTCCTAAGCCCTTTATAAAAAGAGGCAGATGTAAACGTTTAGTAGGCAATAAAAATCGAATCCTTTTCTGTGCCGTAGCACATTAGTCTGGTGTTTATTTTTCATGCCTCTGCCCACCTACATCTTGGACGTTGAATTTCTGAAGCAAACCTTACAGTATATCCATCATTAAACTGATCTCAAAACCGAATGCAACTGCAAAATATAATGTATTCCTTTTCACCTTCAAATATCATCTTATAATTTATTTGCATGAATCACTTTCTCGCCTATAAAAAGTCTTTATTAGGGCTGCCGTTTGCAAAAATAGAAATTTTCTTTTGGTTTATTTGTTGACAGGAAAAAACTCAGAAATTCCGCTATATAAGTTTTCTTTTTGCTTCGTTACTTTTGCTGCAGCCTCATCTACTCGAGTTCCGCCAGCCTTTCCATCCTCTGTTTTAAGTTTATATTTATATTCTTACATTCTAATATTTATGTTCACTCCAACATTCCCTCCTCTCATATATATTATATGATATTATGTTTATTTTATTTATATATATATATATATATATATATATATATATATATATATAACATAATATAACAAATGTCATATAAGTATTTGTCTTTATAGTATTGTAATTATTATTTTTTAGATTTTATAAAAATTAAACATAAGTTTTATTAATGTGAATAAAAATAAATATAAATTTTGTTAATTATAGTGTTTTAGAATTGTTAATTAGTTATTTGCATGGCCTAATCTTAACTCTAACTCACACCCTAACTCTAATTCTATCCCTAACCCTAACCCTAACTCTAACTTTAATCACATATCTTTTTTATATCCAGTTTAACCAAAATTCTTTTTGATTTATATTCCTAGAACATTCTATAGCTTCAAGAGCAATGATTATTCCATCTATGGTGGATTTCCTTGGCGTGAACCCACTTTGTTATTTTAAAATTATGTTTGGAAGTATTCCTTTTAATCTATTAGATATTTATTTGCCTTATAAATTATT
Organism: Sequoia sempervirens; assembly: GCA_007258455.2. NCBI lineage: Eukaryota > Viridiplantae > Streptophyta > Pinopsida > Cupressales > Cupressaceae > Sequoia > Sequoia sempervirens. The sequence continues at coordinate 14,360 of VDFB02039450.1, forward strand.
TTGTAAACTATTTTGTACAAAGAAATGAACCTAAAATCATCCAATGATTTCGTAATACTTTTATTTTGTATTAGTATAATAACCATGCTATTTAAATCCTTAAGAACTATTTTTATTTTTATCTTTAGATTCCTCTAAAAAGAGGCACACCTTTTTTTATCTCCTCTAAAGAGGAGGACCTCACGGTGGAGTAATTTATTCCTGAGACCATGCTAAGAATGTTGTCTAACAACCTTGAAATTAAAGCTTCATTAGTATTGTCAATATTTAATCATACATTTATTTTAAGAGTTTTTTTTAATATATTTACTATTTAATTTATCAAAGTGAATAATTGTTTACTATTTTATTTATTAGAAATGCATTTTTCCACAACTCGGACAAGATAATAGCTTTAAAGCCACCATTGAAGCCCATCTTTATCTTCCTTTTCTTATCATTTAATTACAACAAGAATTCATCTATTTGTACTAATTTATTGTCTCTTGTATAAATCATAATGCATTGCATTTTCTTCCTGCTCATGTTTATATAAAGGTTATAGAATACCCACCTTCCTTATTTTTTTCTATTTAAAATATTTCATTGTATTCTATTTTTAACAATTTTTTGGATGAATCTTTTATCATATTTATTAATTAAATGAAAATAAATAATACAATATATTTAAATTTTTAATTATTAATAAAAATATAATCAAATTTATATTTTGATTTTTAGATATGCATCACCTATAAATGATTTAGAATTATATTATTAAAAATAAGTTTGATTGGAAAAGCATAATTTAGAATTATACTACCGTCTTCTAATGCAAGTCACTGACAACTTCAAAGTCACGAATTACAAATTTTGGTTAGAAAATATAATATTAATTATTTGATATTTTATTGCAATTTAGTTCCTTAGTTTTTATCCTATTTTTATATTAAATATAAGGAGGTCACAGGAAGTACAAAAACCCTTGTGAGAGCTTAACTGTTCAGCTCAAGAGAGGCCGAGCCTCATAACAGGAGCAGAAAGCAGAGCCAAAACAAATACAAAAAAAGATACACATCCATTACAATGTTACATAACCATTACAAAAAGTGCATAACAGAGCACCAGTGACCAAAAGGCTAGTGAAGGATGTCATCCAGTTTATCTACCCAGGCAGTCCACCCTTTATCACCTTCCATCCAGACTATACATTTCATCTCCTGAATCTGCGCAAGCATGAGAGTCGTGTCCTTGCTGGAGCTTCTGTTGTTCTTCACCTCTTGGGATAGAATCTTGCAAGTGTTTTCGAAGAGCTGCAGATTATTTAGCGTGTCCCTCCAAGCGTAACCTCCCTTCATCTCATAGATGAAGAACGTGGCATATCCATCCTTTAGGAATCGTTTGAGTTTCTTCCTTTCAATTAACATGGTGGTTCGCACCTGCAAAAAGATTTTAAAGAAAGTGAGTTTTCTAAAAGACTCAGTAAGATCACGGGGGTTATTCTGATATCTTTCTTCATTTCTGCACTTCCAGATTTTCCATAAAACATTAGAGGAGAGGATCTTCCAAAAAAGATTAGAGTCATGTTTTAAGCCATCAATATGACCAGTAACAATATCAAGAACAGTAAATAACATAGGATAGGTAATGCCAAACATAAGCCAAATTTCCTTCGCAAAGATACAGTCAAGCAGGATGTGTCTAGCCGTTTCGGGGAGTCTACAGAAGTTACAGTAATCAGTCTCGGCATTGCCTTTTCTGACAGGGAGTCTGTCAAGAAGAAGGAGCCAATTGAAGCATTTAATCTTAGGCTCGGTGGGACCTTTCCACAGGCAATCAAAGTGTTTCTTCCAAGTGCGGGCGTCCAGCGTGGAATACCAGACAGAGTTAACATGATCAATGATGGTTTCCGAATGACCAATAACATTGTATATGTTCTTGGCTTTGATCTTGGATAACATAGTACCATCGGGCCACTTACAGCCAAGGAACCTATGAGAATCCACATGACTTGAGGAAGGGAGGTCCTTTGAGGCCTTGATAATCATATTATAAGTTTTCTTTTGGGAAGTGGGGAGGTCAAACTTAATTCTGAGATCCTCCCAACTGATTAACTCGTCATGCTCAAAGAGGTCGGCGAATTGGGAAATGCCTTTGCTCGACCAGTGTCTAGCAGAGCAGCCTTGGGAGAGAGCAAGGGGCTTGCCTGAGGAAGATAAGTTCCACCAAATGGACCTTTCACCAAAGAGATGGCAGTCATCATGGAAGGCCTTGTTAGAAACATACTTTTTAACTTGGTCCCAAGCCTTCCAAATGGATCTAAAGACCGCAGACCCTTGAACGAGAACAGGAAAGTTACCAATGACAAGGTCAATAAACGGAAGATTCTTCCAAGACTTCGCATATTTGGGGAAGCCTCTTTCAATGTTGCTCCTAACAAGAACCTTCCAAGGATCATTGCCATCAAGGGAATGAAAGATCCACTTGGCGGCAAGGGAAAACCCTTGGAGCTTGAGATCCTTCAAACCAAGACCCCCAAGGAGCTTATTGACATGGCACCACTCCCACTTGACAGCGTGCATTTTTTTTTTCCTTTACCATCAGACCAGAGAAAGTTCCTAACAGCCTTTTGAATTTCTAAGATTTGATAATTGCTGAACATCCAAGCTGAGGAATAGTAGATGTTATAAGATGAAAGAATTTTTTGACAGACCTGGATTCTGCCAGCCAGAGATAAGGTTCTGTTATGCCATTTACTCAGCTTTTTGATAATCTTATCTTTGACCCATGACCACATGTCTTTAAGGGAAGGGTCTATAGAAAAGGGTATGCCCAGGTAGCGCACAATATTGTGCGGACCACCCCACTGAAAGTCATAGACTTTAAACCAATCAGGGGGCTGCACATCCCAACCAAGACAGATAGATTTGGAATGGGAAAGCCTCGCCCCAGAGATATTACAAAACATATTGAGTTTGGAGGTCAGGGCCTCAAAGTTATCAGGTCTAGCATCAAAGAAAATAGCAGTATCATCAGCAAATTGGCAGTTTAAGAGCTCATCGTTGTTAGGGAGAGTTATACCCTTGACAGCCGGGGAGAAAGAGTTATCCCTCAGGATGTAGAAAAGGGCTTCAGAAGCTATAACGAAGAGGGCAGGGGCCAAGGGGCAGCCTTGCCTGATAGATCTACCAAGGGGGAAAGAAGCAGAAAGAGAACCATTAACATCAATCTGAGCCGAGGCATCCTTGAGAAGAGTATTAACAGAATTACAAAACTTCCTAGGAAAGCCGAAGGCCTCAAGCATCATAGTGATAAAGTTCCATTCCACCCTGTCATAGGCTTTTTCGAAGTCAAGAAGGAACATGGTAGAGTTTTGCTGGGAGTAGTTGGACCAATTCATGGCTTCCCAACTAGTAATCAGGTTTTCGAGGATAAACCTACCTTTGATAAAACCAGTCTGGGTAGAGCAAATAAACTTGGGCAGGATGTTCTCAATTCTCAGCGCCAGGAGCTTGGCAAAAATTTTGTAAGAGACATTAAGGAGAGTGATAGGTCTCCAGTTTTTGATGAGGGCTTTATCTCCATCCTTGGGGATCAGCTTAATTATACCCCTATTAATGGAGCATCCCAAGGATCCCCTATCAAGGGCCTCCGAGTACAGATCAAGAAGATCTTGGTAGATCCAACCAATGTTAGCCTTATAGAACTCCGCCGGGAGACCATCTGGTCCCGGGGCCTTGTCATTGCAAAGAGAGTTAATAGCTTTTTCAATTTCCTCCAGAGAGAAATCTTTGAACAGATGACTGGCTTCATCAGTGGAGATCTTGCTAGGGATGAGGGAGCAAATTTGTTGTCTGAGGGATGAGGCCTCCTCTGAATCTTCAGAGGCAAAGAGATTCTGATAAAAATTAACAAAGGCCTCTTTGATGTTATCAATGTTAGTTATCTCATTGTTATCAACCACAATTCTTTCAATATTTTCATTAGCATGTTTGTGCTTAAGGATGCTAAAGAAGAATTTAGATCCCCTGTCACCAAATTGCAGCCAGTGCGCACGGGATCTGACCCTAGCTCCATTAATTTTAAACTGTTGGTGCTGTCTAAGGGAATCCTTGGCTTTGACAACATGGGAAACGAGGTCACAGTCCGAGGGGTTGGCTTGAATGTTGGTCTCGGCTATCTGAAGATCAGAGGAGAGGCATTTTTTGGCATATCTAAAATCTTTAGCTCTTTTTTGCCCGATGGTCTTTAACAACTTCTGCCAAGCAAGGATGTTCCTGTTCCATCTATCTAAATGAGTGTAGGAGGGAAGAGTATTTCTGTTAATAAGCTTAATGATGTGAATGGCAGCAAGAGTGTCTTCATCTTTCAGGAGGCTAGTGTTAAGAGTAAACTTAGATTCGGAGCCTTTGCAGCGGATAGGAGAATTGTTAAATCTAATGCAGGAGGAAATGGGATGGTGATCGGAGAGGGAGGTGGGGGTAACGAGGACAAAGTGTCTGTGTTTATCAGGCAAAAAAGAAAAGAAGTTTTTATTAGCATAGAAGCGGTCGAGTCTGGAATAAATTCTGGAGTGACCCTGTTGGAGGTTACACCAGGTATGCCAAATCCCAGGATTTGTAGCCTTAGAACCAGCCAAGGGGTCAAAAAGGAGTTTAGAATTTAACATTTTGTTCCAGTGGATCTTCTCCTGATCTTTCCACTCAAAAGGGAGGCCACCAAGTTTGTCCTCTTGGGATTCGATCATGTTGAAATCCCCCCCCATAAGCCAGGGGATATTAGGAAGGGCAGCTAACCAGTCCCAGAGACTCGCATGCTCCCTGGAGTCATTCGAGGCATATATAGAGCATATGCCAAAAACATTATTATTGTGATTCAGAGTAACCCACACCGCTCTATTACAGGGGGATATCCCATGGTTAGAGATGAAATTCTCCCATCTGGAGCTGATCAGAAGGGCAACCCCACCCCTACCCTTTTCATGGTTGGTGTAGAATTTGATGGCATCCTTCCAAAGGAAATTGAGGTTGGAATCCAGGGTGTAACCAATAGCCTTAATTTCTTGAAGCATAAGGACGTCCATGGACTTGCAGGTGTCAAGAAAACATTTAATGATCCACCGTCTGTCAGGGGACTCTAAGCCCCTAATATTCCATGAAATGCAATTCATGAGGAAACATTCGGCGGGGGAGAACAGTTTTCGGTGGGTCTTTGATTTTGGGTCGAGGCACTGCTATGAATGTCCCTTAGCACTTTCTTGGAGGGGTTTTTATTCTTGGAGCCTAATTTCCTTCCTCTGCGTTTAGTCAAGGTGCAGGCATCTTTAAACTCTTCTTCATTATCAGATTCATCAGGGGACAAAAATTTCATGTCCATGATATGCTTTCCGGTGTGACCATCAGAGACAGAGGGGTAGATGCTGGCGGGGATGACCTCGAGCAGGCAGTCATCACCAAGTTCGCGAAAGGCTTTAGGGGGGAAGCTCTGAGGAGGAGGTAGGACAGAGCAACTAGTTGAGTGTTCCATGAGGGTTAAGCATGAGGGGCGGGAAACAATTAGGGTTTCACTTCTAGAAGCTTCGTCGGGGGAGATTGAGACAGGGGAGGGCTGAGAGCAGAGGGAAAGGGGGTTTTTTGAAGATGACAAGGGTTGCTTATTAGATTTCCGTCTGTGCTTATTGGAAACTTTGGCCAAGGAAAGGGGCCCTAAATTATGACCAATATTCACCAGGGGTAAGGAGTCAGCCGAGAGAGATGTGGGGGAGGGGACAGGAGGAGGGGGCGGGGTGATGGCGATTAGCAGGGGGGAGGGTTTAAAGGGAGCAACAACAATGGATGATTTATTCAATGAGGAGTTTGTGCTGGTTTTGTCAAAATTAGGAGGATCGCGGATATCCGAGGGTTTAGGTTGCGAGGATTTCTTTTTAATGATGGGGAGTCTTTTCTCAAATGACCTTCTCTTCTACACAGGAAACACGAATTCAGTCCCCCGAGGATATCAATAGGGCAAGAGAAATTGTCTTCCGAAATGCAAATGTTAATCTCAGAAGGAATGTCTAAACCCGGATTCAGCGAGATAAGGATTCTAGCATCCATATGAGGGACCAAACGGACAGTGTCATCCATTCGGATGATCTTTCCAAGTGGTTCAAGCACTTGCAAGAGAAAATGCCATAGGAAAGGCGGTAATTGTTTAACCAGAATCTAGCGAGGGGCCGAGAGCGCAAGAACTTCCTCATGAATGGCCTCGGGCGACCAAGCCAAGGCATGAAAGGAAGTAGAGCCAACAGATCAGTATTGTTTTTTTAACACTTCGGTTTGAGCTTCATGTTTATTAAAGAATATAATAAATAACCCTTTCTGTATCTGACGACAAAATGAAATATGAAATCCAAGTTTCAGGTTCCAATAGTTATGGAACCAGTCATCAAGAAATTTCCTAGGCGGACATTTATCCACTTCCACAGCAGAAAAGAAAATGGCAAAATTTCTTAACCTATTCTTCTCCTTACCAATTTCTTCAAGCATTTCTGGATTGGGAGAAACAGAAAAAGATAGCGGAGCAACACCAGTGACCTTACCGGAATCGGCGGCTTCATTTGAATTTGACAGAGAAAACCTCGCACTCGCGTTGATAGGGTTACCAGCGTTCGTCACCGCCTCAGAAAAAGACTTAGGTTTTGAACGCAAAGGGTTAGAGTTGAGATTATCTAAACACGGAGATCCAGAATCCATCGAAACCCTAGGTACCGACGAGGAGGAATTAGGGGGTACGGCCTCTGCCGAACGGTAGAGGGATGAAGAGGCAGATGCATTCGACATTAATGCATAATAAAGAGGGAGAAATAAGGAACGCGCACACCTGCATCACCGGGAGGCGCTTGCCACCGTCAAGAACGCTAGAGACCTGAAAATGCACAAAAACCGCTTATCCTACTGATCTATATTTCATTCATAATATTAAATAATTTAAAAGAAATTATACTAATTAAATAATTAAAATAATATAAACTATAAAAAGCACAATTAAAAAAATTATTGTACTTAAAAATATATTGATATATTAAAAAGTAAATAATAATAATTCAGAATAAAAATTAAATAAATCAAAATATAGATAATTGTTTTATTAGATAGAAAATAATTTATAATAACAATATATAGCTAAATTGTTAGTTTTAAATAAGTTAGTTTTCCATAGTAGTAATTACCTTTCTTTCATAGTGAAATCAATAAACTTTATGTTTTCTCTCACAACCAAGTGTTTTCCCCATACTAATGAAATCATGCAATTCCCTTCCTTCTTCCATTTTCCTCTACCTCTTGCTATAGGTTATTTTAAACTTGAGGATCATCTCTCCATTGTTAGTTTTTTGTGTTTTGTTATGTCAAATTTGTAATGAAAGTATCTTATGGATTTTTTTTTTTGTTTTTTTATATTCTTGCTCTTCTTAGTTAGAAGCCTCATTTTTTCAAATTTTATTATCTAGATTGATTTATGTATTCTCTGCTCTTTATATCTATACTTAGCAAAACAGAATACCCAATATAGCCAAACAGAGAGAAATAGCAACCAGCAAAGGACCAATCAGAAACAACAAACTATGAGAAATTTTTTAAGGAATAGACCTTGAACCAAGCAAAGCCTCAGAGGGAAAGTTAAATGAAACTATAACCTTCTTAGAAAAATGCTTCTTCTTTTTGTGAACCATTGTCCAAGGAGAATTAGAAACTGAAATTGAGAAATTTGTATCCAAGGGGGAAGACTCCCCTCCAGAGTAGAAGACAAGAGGAACAACTGATACTTCAGATGAAGCATCTAAAACCAAGCGTAGAACTATAGGATTTATGGCATCATTCTCCAAAATAGATGCAATAGGAGAAGTAGTACTAATATCATTAGGAACAACCATAACCAGAGATCGAACCATAGTGTCCATAGGAGGAGCAACATCCACCATAACTGATTCATGTGAAGTAGAAAGAACCTGCAAAGGAGAGTTTGTAGGGGAAATAGGAGTATTTTAATACTATTTTTCCTCATAGAAGGAGGAGGCCTTGAATCTTCATCAAAAGAAGTAGAATCATTAGCAGGGTGCACTATTAAGAGTGAGTTCTTCAAAGAGTTCTTTACTTTTATATCTATTTTTATGTTATTTTACTTTATATTTTACTTAACGTTTATTTTATTATTAAATGATATAAGAAATATTATGTTTATTGTCAAATATCTATTAGCATATCTATCTTTCATTTGAAATCACAAATCTATTTAGAAATATTGAGAATTATCATCTTTTACATAATTTTTTTTTTAAATATATATGTTAATTTAATTTAATTTATTTAATTACAAATTTATAATATTAATATATTAAATTTATTTTATTTAGAATTTATTATTAATGAAGATTCATCAAATAATAGAGTTTCTATTTTTTTGAGATAAAATTACAAAAGTCAATATTTGAACTTTTAGATTTTTAAATTATTACTAATATGTCAAGCTATATGCTTTTCCCAAATACTTAAGAACCACTTCATCACTATTTTACTTTAGATTTAAAATCATTTTATTAAAATCACTTGAAATTACATAATAATTTTAATAATTTATTTAATTACTTTTGTTACTATTTCATATATTTATATACAATTTATTGCTTTAATAATTAAATACATAAAATCTATTTACACTGTGTACTAAAACATATTAAATTATTTGAGATACTATTTTATTTCTACTTAAATATCAAATTTTGCTTGCTATTTTATTTAATGTATATTAATTTTCTAAATTTAAAAATAAAGAATGAAATAAATTACTTATTAGATATTTAATCATATGATAGCCTTTTATAGATAAAATTAGCCTTGGGGCCATATCCATATATTAAATAGCACAAAAAATCTACAAGCAACAAAGAGGGCTATATTAAAAAAGCCTAAGATGAGCTGTATTAAAAAAGCCTAGTACAAATTAGCAAAATCTTCATAGATGGCATATAATTGTTAAATATAATTGAACATATGATATATTCAAAATTTTATCAAAATTCTAGCCATATTTATTTAGTATCGATATATATTCTATAATAGAACACTAGAAACTATAAGTGTAAATTTCCCTTTGAATACATTAGCTATATCACCTTCATTGTTTGTAGAATCATCTTCCAATGAAAAATTCCAATCCAAACCATTCTATGGCATCACCCTAGTGGTAAAATTCAAAAAAATTATCCCCAATTTTTTCATACTGAATGCATGGGCCTATTGTCAAAATGATGAATAAGACCTAGGAAGGAGAGCCAACATGGGCATTAATAAAATGCTATAATTTGACTATAATAGGGAAACATGAGCCTAAGATTGTCAATTTGAGGGTTGAGACAAGTCCTAATCTCCATGATGGCCTAATTAATTCCAAGGACATCATTCTTACTATTTTAATAGATTTTGTTGCCTCTAATAGAATCCCAATGAAGATAGCAATAATCTCAATATTAACACAGTAATGATGGGTAGTAGAGAGTAAGAATTTTGAATGGACCATACAAATGACATACATGGATAATATTTTCCATCATAAATATGGTCTTAATTCTCAAATTAGAAACTTCAAAAAATGATGTCTTTTCTTTGCAAATAACCTAATATTAGCATCCATTAGTATTATGTTTGAGAGCCCTTTGGCAATAATAAGGAATGAAATTTCTATAATTTGTAAAGGCATATCTTTCCATATTTTCTTCTTGTTAGCAATGTGTCCTTGATAATAATCTGGTAATAAATTCATATTCATTGCTATCAGTCTCTATTATAACAATGTGTGAAGTGTCCTCTTGAAGTGAGTGAGATTTCATGAAATAAGGATGGGAATTGACATAAAAATATATTTGAATCACTCCCAACAAGATGTCATGTGTAATATTTTGTGTTGAAGTTGGACAATGCATCTACATGAGCATTGGCCTCCTTGAATACATGGTTGATAGTAAATTATTGAAATTTATATAGGATATGGTTATTTGATTTATAATTATATTAGTATTTTAATTTTAGGCACCTTTCTTTCTTAGAGCATTGACAATGATTTATGAATCTCTTTTGATCCAATTTCTTAATACCCAATTATGAACATGTTTGTAATCCTAGAAGTAAAAAATAGACCTCTACTTCATTATTCATTCATTTCTCCAAGTCTTTTGAAGAAAATCCAATCACATGTTCCTCATTATCTCTCATAATACAACCCATACTAGAACCACTTCAATTTCCCTAGAAGCGCCATTGAAGGTTAATTTACACCAACTAAGTGCTAAAGCTTTCCCTTCAAACCTTTGTGTCACCAAAAAATGTAAATTTGGAATTTCTATGCTCACTTGAGTCTCTCTTATAGACTGTGGCTTGATTTTTCCTAGATTTAATGTTGCAATGTGGTCAGCATGTTCACATTAGCTCTTGGACCCTTGTGAATCATTAATATTTTTATGATGTCTTGTAAAGGTGTTGTGAAGTGTTGTAACTCACTTTCACATTTTTGTAGGCCCCTTTCATTATAATTCACTTAAATATTCTATTTGTATCACTTACCAAGTCTTATTTCAAAGTTTTGTAAAGATTTGTAAGAAACTCTCACATTGTTCTACACTTGTCATCACTAATTCAACCCTTTCTCATGTTTAAATGTCCCTTTAATGCACTTTTCGACCATTCTTAAGTGTGTTTTTTAGGATATTCCTGTTAGACAACATTTAATTCCATTTAATTTCTGACACCCACTCAAATTGCTTAAGTCAGACTAAGTCACCAATAGGGGTGACTTAGTCCTATTTGGCACAAAAATCAAAATTATTTCAATTTTCTAGCAGGATTTCATTCTCTAACACTTGAGATCAACCTGTGATGTGTTATTTTTGGGAAATTTAGGAAAATCAAGTATAATTAAGGGTTTTTCCTCTCATTTTAACCCCCATTCATTCAATCATTCACTAAAGCAATTAGCTTAATCATTCTCAGGCATTCAAGCACTCTAAGCATAATCAAGTCATGCATTGGAGCACTTCATTGCATATCTTCAGATTTCTACATCAAGGGTTTGGTAATTTTATGACATTGCATGTTATCTATTTATCATTCTCTTCTCATTTCATTTCATTTTATAGGGTTTGATTACCAAAGTGGTGTTTGACCAAGGCAAACCCCTATACTCTAACCCTTAACCATTTTTTCCCTCTTTGCATGTGTGTTTGTAGACTTTGTAGAAATATTTTTCAAAGAAATAGGTGTTGAAAAGTGTTCAACAATATATCAAATCTATTCAAGTCAACGAAGTCCTAATTGAAGCTTGGAGACTCTTTTTATCCCGTTTCTTGTAGAATCAAGATCAGACAGCTCTCAGAAAATCAAGTGCAGACTTGAAGCTACAGGATCCTGTCCCAAAATTTGTAGGTGGACTAAGTCACCATCAATGGAAAATTAGTCTCACTTCCAGGCCTAAAAAGTTGTTTCTACATTTTTGGATACCCATTTGCCAGATTCCTGTTTTGGCAAATTTTCCCCGAAACTAGACAAAGCCACCCAACTTGGTGTAAGTGTCCCATTCAACAATTTTAGTCAACTTTGCATGATTCTAGAATCTCACCACATCATATTCCAGATTCCAGGTGCACCTCTCTAGTTCTATTCAGTTATTTCATCATTTACTTGCATTTTTAGGTGTTTTTGCATATCATAGTGTGTTTTGCAACACTTTGCATTTCTTAAGTTTAGCATCATTAAATCATTTTATTTTCAAATTAGTGCATTATTACAACATATTTAGATACATTAAATCTTATTTACATTAATATTAAGTGTAGACATTAGAATTTTTGACCCAATTCCTCTCCTTTTAGGTGAAAAACCTAGAAGTGTTAGAGAAACCCTTAGGTAACTAAAATCATTGTCCACATTTTGGTGAACCTAACTTTTGAACATTCCTTCTGATTTCAAGAGCATCCTAGGTTTACTTTACATTAGCATTGCATTAAGTGTTCCATTGTTTAAATTGCATCCTAGGGTTTTCAAAATTGCATTAGTGAAAAGCTCATTTGGCTTTCATTTTTCCATCCATTTTGAATTAAAAACAACAAAACATTCTACATTTTCATATTGTACCTTCATCTGTGCATCCGAAAAACATAAAATTGCTTAATTTTTTTAAAAAAACCAAAAAAAACATCATTGGGACTAATTTGCCACACTAGGCGACTTAGTCCTTTTGCACATTTCAAATGTACTGTAATTTCTGGCATTTTCTAGGAATTTTTTTCATTTCTATTTTCTGCTATTACCTCCTTGTTATAGTTTCTAGAATTATAGTTATTAGCATTTTATTTCTCCTAGTTTGTATTTCATTTGCACCCCCCCACCTTTACTAGCCTTTGTATGAGTGTGTGGTGTTCTATTGCTAATACTTTAGTGAGAAGAAATTCATGACTCATGGCATCCCACAATAGCACACTCATTGTCGACCTTGGGTTGTCTCGAGCTACTACTCCTGGAGTTGAAGATAGTATATTAGGCATGGACCCTACCTTTAGCAATATTGTGGCTTCCAATAACATGCAAATTGACACACAAACCGATCAAATTCCACAAGATAAAGTCATTAACATTCATGAGGATTTTTCACATTTGCAACAAGATTTGTGTCTTGAAAACATTTCAACCATTGTAATTCCTACTATAGAAATCCTTCATTGCTTGATTGAAAGTGATGATGGCTTAAAATTTATGAAAAGAAATGTTGAGATATACAAAAAACATGCTCCTTCCACCTCTAGCACATCTCAACCAACAAACATTGTGGTTATTCAAGGAGGACTTAACACTCCTCCTCCTTCCATAGTAGAATCCATACCTACCTACACCATTCCGCAAGTCACCACCATAATGCAACAAGTTATCAATGTGATTCCTCCCTCGAATATTCCTGTTAGCATTCCTAATTCTTATGTGGCATTGAATGTTCTTTCCTCTTCTACCATACCATCCATTAGCATTCCATTCACTTACCCTACCACTACATACAATACATCACCACTTTACCTTCCACCTCATCACACTTAAACTAACCCTCTCATCACACAACTTTTCCAAACCATCTCCTCTATGCAAAAACAAATATCCACCATCAACCAACACCAAAATGTACCACCTACCTATTATGTTCGTAGAAACCCACTATCCTTAGAAATCCTAAGACCACTGATGCCACAGGGAATAGAAATTCCTATATTTGAGAAGTATCGAGGAAAGGGAGATCCTACTAATCATGTTAATGCCTATACATCCTTGTGTGGTGATTTTTTCCTCGACGATAAACTATTGGCCAGACTATTTCCTAGGACTTTAAAAGACATTTCCTTAGAATGGTTTTCATCCTTACCCAATAATCCAGTTAGTTCATTCAATGAATTTATTTGATGCATTCATAAGCCATTTTCAAGTGCATATAACTCCAAAGAAGACATTGGAAGATTTAAATAGATGTAAACAAAATGTAGATGAAAAGGTAACCAATTTCATCTCACGTTATCAGTCACTTTATGCCCAACTTGATGTTAAGATTCCTTATCCGCATCTCCAAAAATGTTCAATAAAACTTTGCAAAGTCACATGGACCAGATAGATTCACCATGATGAAATTTCCCTCTTTCATGCACTTTTGTACAACCCTTTGCAATTATCACAATTCAGTTAGTAGTCATGATGTAAAGTCCACTTCCAACTAAACTAAAAAATCTGAACCTTGCACTTCGAACAATTGGCAAGCATTTTGTAAACCAAACAAAGGGTTTTTACAATTCAACCCTCCTTCTCAATAGCCACCTCAACCTATTAAACACAAAGTAGTAGTTGTTAAATCTATGATACCTTACAGTTATGGAGATCCAAAATTATAGTTTACACCCTTACCAGACACTCTTCATAACACCATGACCCAACTTATACAACACCAAATGATTTATTTACCTATTGTTAAACCATTAGATAAAACTAAACCTTTTCCTCCAACCTTTCAACCTAATTCTTATTGCTATTATAATATACAAAATGGACATGACACAGAACAGTGTAAGCGTCTTAAACACATAGTGCAAGACCTCATTGATTCTGGACGTCTATCCATTTCAAATGTTACTGTAAAAGGAAATACGTTGGTTTCTCCACCCAATCAAAATTTGCAAATTTTACCAATCCCATGCCTAAACATAATGTGTCATTTGTCAAAGCCAATGAAATTCAAAACAATGATGTGATGATTATTCATAAAGAAACTGAACATCCTGATACTATTCCACATACCATCTATTAATCCTATGGATGAAATGGTAGGAGTGATAGACGGTATCCCTCATAAGGGCCAAACTAAGAAAAATCTTGATATTACTTTCTCTTCTAAAGATATTCTTCTGAATCTTCCTGATGGTCCTCTCTACATAGCTAGAAGAATTTATGATAAGTCCACTAATGGGATACTCATAGATCTCACCTATGGTGAGAATGTGATCACTGAGAAATTTTTTGTATTACATGAACTTTATCAAGATAACTATGACCAACCACGAGCATGGATCAAAAAACATAATGGTTTTGCATGCCCTACGATAGGATCGATCATTCTGCATTACAAATAGGACCTAAAATAGTGGATGTTACATTCTTTATCATTCCATAATCAGTTCAATTTTTTCTATGGCTAGGTCATCCATGACTTCGATCGATGAAAGTTATTCCTTCAGTCATACACAAGTATTTAAAGGTTCTGCATGACAATGACATATTCACTATTCACCATAGTGGCTTTAACCCTTTGCCTTCTAAAGGAAACTTCTCCTTAGAAGCATTTTAGCCAGAGCCCATGGAGCCTATAACACCTCGCAAAGATTTATTTTTCATTGCTTATCAAATTTTAAAGCAAATAAAATTACCAAATTGTCCCTTTGCCACAAATCCCCATCTGCTTCCAATATCCCAATCCTCAATGAGACAATGCTTCAACTTGAACCTAAACCACAAAATCTAGATCCACCACAACATTCACCTTCTTCATCCAAATGTCAATGAGATAATGAAACCAACCCATCATGCCTCCTCGCATTAAACAATTTTATAGAGAAAAAGATAAAGTGATTGACCCATCTTCGTTAGTTCCTTCCACTCCCCCCCCTCAAGAAGAAAAGGAGCCTTTGGTGGATCAACCCACTCTTACACCCACACAACTTCAAAATAGAATCAAAAGAAACCGTGGTGCTAAGGAACGTAAGCATCAATGCCATCTCCTTGCTCATCAATTAAAAATTGAAAACAATAAATAAAATAAACCTCCACCTTTGACAAAAGCAATAAATAACAACCCTCCTCCCCAATCATAGGAAAATGATCTAATACAATAGCCACAACTCCTGATACACCCTTCATTTTAAATTACCATTTTCCCTCCTATCATAATTAATCTGGATGATGATGATGAGGTGGTCTCTAAAATAGATGAAGAGGTGCATAATGATTTGAATACATTATTTTCCTCTTCCATGAGCTTAAATGAAAAATATCCTACAACAAGTGTAGAACCTAGTATTTCACCTATTTTGGCCCTTGCAATCATCCCCTTGAATAGTTACCGCCCTCAGAATACATTGAACATGATTGGGAGGTGGATGACCTATTTGATGGTTGACTTGCATTTGCCTTGCTAGCCTTTTTCATTTTTCTTTTATTCGCTTTTTCTTTTGAGCTTCTATGTGCATATCATGTTCCCCCATGACATGACGTTTGATGTTCTCCCTCTCTTTGTGCACTTCCTCTATTTGTACCTCTATTCTTCTATATTTCGTACATTTCCTTTTATTTTTCTCTTTTGTTTTGTGTTTTTCCTTTTGGGGATGATGCAAAGCGTTGAGATGCCCTTATGTCTCTTCCATGTTGACCCAAATGGTCCCTTTTCCTTTTTACTTTTTCTTTTCTTATGTTTTTCCTTTTGGATGACACAAGGCATTGAGACTGAAATGTCTCCTTCATGTTGACCCAAAATATTTTTTCTTTCGCCTCTTTGTTTTCTTTTTGCTTGTGTTTATCCTTTTGGGGACGATGCAAAGCATTGAAACCAAAATGTCTCTTCCATGTTGACCCAAAAATAGATTTTATTTTTCTTTTGTTTTTTCTCTTTGTGTATCATTCTTCCAGTTCTATGTATTTGGGTAATGATGATAGTTCCAAGCTCTTTAATAAATACATTGCAGCAACAAACATACTGACTCTAAATCCATAGATCCCTTATGTGTTTGGTGTGTTCCTTCTTTTTGGAAATACCTCTTTCTTTTGTTCCTTTTCCTTCACATGACATATCCTTACTCGGAAACATATGACTTGGCATAGGGGCTTTCCATGTCGGCTCTCATGTCTGGGTATGTGCAGGATTATGATGGGCCAAAAAGTGGCAATATGATGGGTGTGTGGTTGACTTAATTTTTTTTTACCCAAAATTGATGAAACAAAAAGGGTTTTTAAGGAGATTCTTAGCTTTCCACCAATATAAATTATTCTTTACTTTGAATTTAATAAGTAATTATTATTCATTTCTATTTAAATTTCATGACTAAAGTCCTATTGATAGGATGATTGAAAACATTTTATAGCTTTCAAATGGTATTACATTTTTTAATCCAAAACATGTGTCACATCTAATGCTTTGCATACAACAGGATTAAAAAAATAAAAAATTGAATTTCATGAAGTTTTGACCAAGTTAAGGTAGTGAGACATACGTTTTTATATTTTTTAAAAATTTGTAATAAAAAATTCATAATTAATTATACTTGGAAAACAATTACAAAAAAATATGTATCACATTGGGACATGATTCCTCTACTTATATCTAAAATCTTATAAAAAAAAATATTATCATTTTACTATGATTAGGGTGGTCAAACAGACACCTACTTCTTATTTTTTCCCTAAAATTTAAGTACTCATCGTGCATTGAAATTTCAAATTTTCACCAAATAGATTTTATTTTTTTAAAACCTAGTAGTTTAGAAACTATATTCAATTTTCTACGCATTCATTCTTACATATTTTGAAATAATATAGATAACTTATTCAAATTTTCACGCCAAGTTGCCTAACTCCTCATTTTTTGAATTTTTGCCACTTAAGGGCCTATTTTTTTCTATGGTGATCCTACATAATTGCCTTGTTTTCTTTTTTTTTCAAAATTTTCCTTTGCTACTTTAAAATAATTGCTTACAGAATGTGTGTAGAAATTTCTTCAAAGTGGGGGGCATACATTTGGCATTATTTCATTTGAGTTCTTAGTTCTTAGTGCAACCTTGTTACTTTATACAATGTTTGTCACTTTGTGGATGACATTGGTGTGATTTCCTTCAAAAGTGTGGATATATCATAGCATATTACATTCCTCTTGGTGGCTCCATGTTATGCAATTATATCCCTGTCTGTGAATATTTCTTATTCTTTCGATTGGTCCTCTCTTGGATACATTGGGGACAACAATGTTCTTAAGTTATAGACTCGCATGATCTTAAAAAAGACTCATTTGAACATCTTTTGTAGGTTGAATTTTGCATTTACATGGCCACCTTGCATAACATGGCTTGCATGCTTGTGGTGCCATTGCATTTTTTCTTGAGTTCTAAGAATACAAAGCTTTGCTTGTCTCATGAAGCATGAAACAAAATTTTCCTTTGTGGTGCCTTATTAAAGTTATCAGGAGGTATAACTTTGATATGGTTGAGTAGGAAATCCCATTTCAAGGCATGAATTTTCCCCATAGCTACACTTTTGGGATTTCTCACCCCACAAATAACCAAAATTTACGTGGCCACAGAGTGAGTATGTTGTGGATCTCTCACCCCGCAGACAACCAAAAGTTTCATGGCCCTAGAGTGAGTATATTTGGGCCTTCTCACCTGATGGTCAGCCATGATTTCCATCACCCCAGAGTGAGTACACATTTCTTATAAATAGCCTAGATCTCATCCACAACGAGCTGGAAAAATGATTGAAGCTTAATTTCTTTTCATCTCTTTCATGTGTGTTCCTTTGTGTTTATGTTTGGTTTTCCATGAGATCTTGATTTTGGGGGCTTGATCATCCCCCTTGATTATTTTTGTTTCATCCTACCAACATGAGTGCATTTGGATCCCTCTCGATGTGCACTTTGGGCTACTTTAGTGAGAGTTTGAAGCAACTTCATCCTCTCACTAAAATGGGGGCTTAATGTGTTTCCAAAAAATGTATAGTTGACATTTTTATTCTTACTTGAGTCTCTCTTACGGACCGTGGCTTTCTTTTCCCTAGATTTAATGTTGCAATGTGGTCAACATGTTCACATTAGCTCTTGGATTCTTGTGAATCATTAAGATTTTTAGGATGTCTTGTAAAGGCGAATTGTGAAGTGTTGTTTCCCACTTTCACATTTTTCTATGCCCCTTTCATTATAATTCACTCAAATATTCTCTTTTTATCACTTAACAAGTCTTATTTTAAAGTGTTCTAAAGATTTGTGAGAAACTCTCATGCTTTTCTAGACTTTTCATCACTAATTCAACCCTTTCTCATGCTTAAATGTCCCCTTAATGCACTTTTTGGCCATTCTTAAGTGTGTTTTTGAGGATATACCCGTTAGACAACATTTAATGCCTTTTAATTCCCGACACCCACTTAAATTACTTAAGTGGGACTAAGTCACCAATAGGGGTGACTTAGTCCTATTTGGCACAAAAATCAAAATTATTTCAATTTTTTGGAAGGATTTCATTCTCTAACCCTTGAAGTTGGCCTGTGATGTGTTATTTTTGGGAATTTAGGAAAATCAAGTATAAATAAGGGTTTTTCCTCTCATTTTAACCCCCATTCATTCAATCATTCACTCAATCAATTAACTTAATCATTATCAAGTATTCAAGAACTCTAAGCATAATCAAGTCATTCATTGTAGCACTTTCATTGCATAACTTCAGATTTCTACATCAAGGGTTTGGTAATTTTATGACATTACATGTTATCTATTTATCATTATCTTCTCATCTCATTTCATTTTATAGGGTTTGATTACCAAAGTGGGGTTTGACCAAGGAAAACCCTATACTCTAACCCTTAACCATTTTTCCCCTCTTTACATGTGTGTTTGCAGACTTTGTAGGTAGATTTGTCAAAGAAATAGGTGTTGAAAAGTGGTCAACAAGTCATCAAAGCTATTCAAGTCAAAAAATACCTAATTGAAGCTTGGAGACTCTTTTTATCCCATTTTTTGTAAAATCAAGATCAGACACATGTCAGAAAAGAAAGTACAGACCTGAAGCTATAGGATCCTATCCCAAAATTCTTGAAATCTTGGTGCAGGAGCACCTAGTGAAGTTATGCCTCCAATAGGAAATCATGTAAAATTTGAATATTAAACCATGTAATGCATGTAAAAGGTCATGTTTATAGAAATTAAAATGTATTTGAGTCTCTATTAGGTTTCTAGGAGGTCAAAGGAATCAAAGTGCAAAAAGTTGCCTTTTGTTGCAAAGATGCTAAATTGCAAAATTGCAAAATTGTAAGAAGATGAAGAGTCATCCTTGTAAAAGACGTTTGTGGGTCACCTAAAAATAAAGAGGTAGTTATGTTAGATGATGTATTTCATCTTTTAAAAGGACTTGTGAAGGCGAGCCAAGGATGGGAGATTGTATTTTGAAATAATTTTGGTGAATAAAAGTACTATGTTCTACACTTTTAGTGTTTTCTCTCTTGTTTTTAATCCTTGTATAGATAGTACAGTATTTCATAGGCTATATTCTTGATTTTATTTCTTAGAGTAAGGTTCTAGCTTCCTTTTGAAATATATTTGAGGTCTTTTAATTTAGTTTAGAGGATAAAAGAGCATTTTTTACTGTAAATTGGTTTGAAAACCCCAATTAAGGGTTTTAGATTCTAAAGAATGGTTTAGCAACCATTCCACCAATTTAGGCTTTGCGAATCAATGTAATGGGGTTAGTATAGATTTTGTTTAGTGTTTTTTTTTTTGCAAAACATAGCGGAAGTCAAATTTCAAAGTTAAGATGTTTTCCTCTTTGAGTTTTTCGAGTTTTTCCATGAAAATTGGTGGCTACATGTTGAAATCGGTTTCAAATGCATTGAAGGAGATTGGAATGTGACTCCTAAAGCATTTTTATACCTTTTTAAATGTGTATGGTCGAATGAAGGTTGGAATTTTTGAATTGAAGCTGAAAACCTTGAATAGAACTTTGTATTTCTTAGAAATTACTAGTGAAATCCTATTGCAGGCCATGGTATGGCCCATACAATCTTTCCTTTAGTAAAATTTCCATTTTAGTTGATAGATATGTGAGGTAACAATGGATTGGTTTTTGTTTCATGCAATTCCATTGAGATTTGAGCAAGATATTACAAGTTTTGTGAAAATGGGTTAAAACCCTGACTTAAGGTCACAGTGAACCTTTGAAAGTGCATTACTCCATTTCTAGCCATTGAAAACTCTTACAAATTGGTGAATAGAAGGATTTATATGTATTTTAAACAACCTCCAAGCTACAGGGTCAGAGGACTAGGTCTTGGGAAAACATAATGATTCCCTAGGCTATCAAACAATGTTTTGTGAGTTAATAAGGAGCACAGAGGTTGGGTTTTAGTGAAAATCCATTAGAGAAGCATGGGAATTGGTTAACAAAGTATAAATAGGTCATACTAAGAGTTTTTGAAGTGATAGTGAATAGTTTTGGGTCTTGGAACTAGAGGAACCAATAAGCCCTCATGAGCAGAGGCCTTAGGCTTATTGGGAAACTGGGACAATCACTTTTTCAGTCATTTGTTACAAATAACCCCATACTAAATTTCTGATATGTCTTAGTAGGCTCAAAAGAGTATTTAAATATGCTTTCACAGTATAAATTGGTGGACTTCCTTGAGAGTTATGAAGGAAAGTTCCCAATTGGAACCCTACTAGGTGGAAGAGAGGTTGGTAAAGGAAACTTGTAGTTTAATGAAGTCAAAGTTATTGAATACCCTCCTTGAGTTGAGTAAGCTATTTTTGTAATGTTTAAGGTGGTTTTTGAATTCCATAAAAGGTTTAATGCCCAAATATTAGTTTTGGATGTTTTGAATCAAGCTGCAAAGTAGTGAATTTTGGTGAATGGTGACTGACTTTTACAAGTTTTAGTTTTTCGGTTTTAAGAACCCTTGAAGTCTGTAGATACTCTACATCAAATATATGGACTAAGTCACCATCAGTGGTGAATTAGTTCCACTTCCATGTGGGAGTAAATGGTGACTCCCCAACACCCCCACTTGAACAATTGCTAGACCAAAACCACTTCCACAAGAGATCGAATGGCAAGAAAGCTTGCTTCACAATGCAAGATTGAATATTGGTTGAATATGATTGATGAAAATGTACATGAGATTCCTTACTTATAAAGGAAAGGTTGGGAGACAGGATTAGACAAGATCATGACAAGTGTCTTAATCCTATGACATGAGACAACTAACTACCTAGGAATCATGCAATATAGCTAGATAAGATAAGTTCTACAAAATTCAACTAAGAAGTTTCTAGAAAGAATCTTATATCCTAAGTAAACTTAATCATGTGAATATGTCCCCTAATTACCTAGTGAATGAATTAGCTAGGTACAAGACAATTATTCACACCAACATTCCAAGCTTGAAAAGTGGTTTCTGCATTTTTGGATACCCATTTGGTAGATTCCTATTCTGGAAAATTTTCCCTGAAGCTAGACTAAGTCACCCAACTTGGCTTAAGTGTCCTAGTTAACAATTTCAATCAACTCTTTAGGATTCCAGAATTTCTCCACATCAGATTTCAGATTCTAGGTGCACCTCTCAAGTTCTGTTTAGTTATTTCATCATTTACTTGCATTTTTTAGGTGTTTTTGCATATAACGGTGTGTTTTCTAGCACTTTGCATTTCTTAGGTTTAGCATCATTAAATCGTTTTCTTTTCAAATTAGTTCATTATTACATCATATTTAGATACATTACATATTATTTACGTTAATCTTGAGTGTAGACATTAGCATTTTGGACCCATCTCCTCTCCTTCTAAGTGAAAAACCTAGAAGTGTTAGAGAAACCCTTGGGTAACCAAAATCATTGTCCAAAACCTTCTTCTAGAAATTTGAGGAGGATTATCCTATCCATTCTCATAAATAAGGAGTACATTCAATCCTGGCCAACTTTTCACCAAATTTTTATCCCATAAGGTGAAATCCTTTTGTATCTTACTTTGGATTTGGTCCCTTTTATTCAACACCTCCTCGATGGCCCTATCCATCTTGGTAATGAAAATTTCTATAAATGATTATTTCTCTTGGAAAATCCTCTTGTTCCTTTCCTTTTGAGTTTCCCATATAAAAATTCAAGAGCAAGCAATCCAAATGCTTGAAAAGGTGGGATTTCTAAAGAGAGAGGGTCATGAATTAAAGATATGTATATTATCTTGTGCTCTAAATCCATGTCAATTGAGTTTCTTTTGCAACAATTGTGGATAAACATCTACAAGCTGATAATTTACCAATAAATGATCCCCTATTTTTTCCTCTTTTTTACACAACATATATCTAGATGGGCCCAAGAACCCTATCTTTCACAACCTTTCTATTATGTGAATATTTTTATTTAAATTTCCCCAAGAAGAGGCTCCAAATTTGGGTAGATAATTCATGTTCCAAAAAATATGTGAAGGCCACTCATCTTTCTTTCATATTGGCTCTAGTAGTTTATAACCCAACTTTACATTTTAATTTCCCAAGTTTAAGTTACACTATCTAGTGCAATCCTCATCTCTACTTATTAAATGTTTCCTCTTAGCAAGAATTTCTTCAAAAAAATAATATGCTTGGATGTGTGTATCCTGGAGGCTTTTCCTTCTCCATTTGTTAATACCCTTGTAATCAACCTTTGTGATGTAGTCCCTAACACATTTGTAGCAAAAAAATTCCAAGATATGTCTTATGCCTTATCTCTTCTATATTAGGGATATTTGTAAGATCACCATGTATTTTTTTCATGAGTTCTCCCAAAATAGGGCCTTCCTTTCATTTATAACTTCCTGGCAACTAAAGTGTTTGGTGAGTAAATATTTGCAACTTGTAGAGGAGGGGAATTGACTTCTTAGGACCCCAAGTCACAGGAGGGTCTAGAACAATAGGGTGCCCTAATCTACCTCAATCTAGATGAATATTTAAGATAGGCTTAGTTTTTAAAGGGATAAAATGGAAGGACAACTAATCTACCTCTTTCCTTCTGCCAACCTGAGAGTTTCAGGAAGTTAGGTGAGCAAGTTTCTAGAGTTTGGACTACAACTTAGGTAGCTCATTGCCAGATGACTCCAAAATAGGACATGGATGACAGTGTGGCATGTTGGTATCTCAATGGGGTGCTAGCATCTGTACATATAGAAAGTGTAAATTATAATTTGGGTATGTGCAGGATCATCATGGAAAAAGTAGGCCCTTAAGTGGTGAAAAATTCAGAAAAAAAAAGAGTTAGGCACCTTGTAAAAATTTGAATAAGTTATCTATATTATTTCAAAAATAAGTAAGAATAGAATCTATATAAAATTGAATGTATTTTCTAAACTACTAGGTTT